>CABHPH010132246.1:0-10741 GCA_902168325.1 Peromyscus nudipes | reverse complement strand
CCTTGCTGTTTGAGCTAAGTCTCGGTTTGTGGCCCTGAATGGCTTGGAGCGAATTACATAGACCAGGCTAGCTCTGAATTTATAGCAGGTCCTCTTGTCTTTGCCTCCCAAATGCTGGGATTACAGGCTTGTTGGACCACACCTGAACACAACCTTCTTATGTATAGAAGGATTATCCTATGTTGTTGTGGCTACATTCAAGTTTTATAATGGCCCCAAAGCACATCAGTAGGGTGATGCTGGCAATATGATTATGCCAGACAAAAGCTATAAAGAGCCTCCTTGAAGCAAAAGGCGAAAGTTCTGGATGTAATAAAGAAAGAAAACAAGCTGGGCATAGTGAAACACGCCTTTAATCTCAGCACTCACAAGGCAGCGGCAAACAGATTTCTGTGAGGTTGAGGCCAACCTTGTCTGCAAAGTGAGTTCCAGGACAGCCAGACCTACATCGTGAGATCCTGTCTCAGAAACAAAACAACAAAACAAAACAAAACAAAACCAAAAACCACCAAACAAACAAAAAAGAAGAAAGAAAGAAAGTAAATGAAACAGCATTAGCCAGATGTAATCCTAGCACAGGTTGAGGGTGGAAGATGGATGGGATTTTAAGGCCAGCCTGGGTTACGTAGTGAGATTACAGAGACATACAGCAAATCCTGTTTCAAACAACAAAAACACTTGTACTATCATTAAGGTCTGCAGTGCGAACAAATTTTTTTCTCTCTGAAACTGTAAGGGGAAAAATATTTGAGCTGGTAAACCGGACAACTGGTGTAGCACTTGAGTCAGAAGGATCAGGAACTCAAGATCAGCAAGTACATGGCAAGAATAGCTATATGTGACCCTGCCTCAATAAAGAAAAAACAAACAAAGAACAGAGAACAAAGCTTGGTTGACAGAGCAAGTTCCAGGCCAGCCAGGGTTACACAGTGGGACCCTGTCTAAAACAAACTAAGTTTGTTAAGGCACTTACCATAGAAAGCCTCAACACCCAGTTTGATCCCTGAGACCCACGTGTCAGAAAGAAACAACTCCCGAAAGTTGTCCTCTGACTCCACAAGCAAATGTGGCATGCACACATATTTAGGCACACACACACACACACACACACACACACACGTAATTTTTAAAAATTTAAAAGCCTTTCTGAGTTTGAGGCCAGCTTGGTCTACAGAGTGAGTTCCAGGATGGCCAGGACTACATAGAGACACCCTGTCTCAAAAAACTTAAAAAAAAAAAAAATTAAAAGCTGTCTTCATATGTTCATGCCTTTAATCCCAGTACTTGGGAGGCAGAGGCATGACAATTGCCTCACTAACTACATAGTGAGACCCTGTTTCAAAACAAAACCCAAAAATACAGAGAGAGAGAGAGAGAGAGAGAGAGAGAGAGAGAGAGAGAGAGAGAGAAATGATGGACTGATAGAGATTCCTACTGATCTCATACTACAAAAGTTAAAGGCACAATGCTCAGGTGAAGTTGGATCTGGCAGTGGTGGCAAATTCTTGTAATCCCAGTATTAGGGAGATGGGAGCAGGAGAACTCAGAACTCAGAGTTCGAGACCAGCCTGGGCAATATAGGGAGACTCAGTGTAGAGAGAGAGAGAGAAAGAGGACAATCATGGTGACACATTGGAGGATCAGGGGTTCAGGATGAACACTGGCTACATAATTAGTTCCAGACTAGCCAGGGCTACATGAGACCCCAACCCCCCTCCCCCCCAAAAAATGTGACATTAAATTTGTAGTTAGAAAATGTGCTTGTATGACAGCAATGTGTTGAACCATAAAGCACAAACCTTATAGAAGACTTCATCAAGGAATTAGTACCCTGAAAGGTGTGGCACAGAGCCTTTTATTACAAGTGAGAGACGGTAACACTGAGGAGGAATACGTTTAGACTGGAAAATATAAACACCCAGCAGAGGCTGTCTCAACCTTTGAAGAACCTATCTATCCATCTATCCATCTATCCATCCATCCATCCATCCATCCATCCATCCATCTATCCATCCATCCATGTATCTTTGAGACATGGTTTTTCTGTGTCACCCTGGCTGTCCTAGAACTCATTCTGTAGACCAGACTGGCCTTGAACTCAGAGATCCACCTGAGCGTCTCCACCTCCAGAATGCTGGGATTAAAAGCGTGTACACACACACACATACACACACACACACACACACACACACACACACCGCTACTGGCAGTGTAGAGTGCAGATGAAGGACTATAGAGAATGTGAAGCACATGTAATCCCAGTTCTTGGAAAGCAGAGGCAAGTGGGTCTTTCTGTCAGCCTGATCTCTGTATTAAATTCCAGGCCAGCTAGAGGTACACAGTGAGACTTTGTTGTAAAAACAAAGCAAAAACAACCTACCAACCAACCAACCAACCAAACAAGCAAACAAAACCCTCACAAATTTATATCCCAGGCATGGAGGAGGGGCAGTATGTTTCCTGTGCTCATTGAAGGTCTCAGGACTGACCTCTCTCCGGGATGTGCCTAGGACCACACTGTTTTTTAGGTCTCCATAGGAGACCGCTCAGGAGGGAGAAGGTGCCAGGAAATGCAGGCCCAGAGGCCTCCCTTCCAGAGGACCTCCCACCCCCACTTCAGAGTTAATTAGGGACCTGCTCCCTCATTCACTTTAAAATGTCCCCCTGCCCCCCAGCCCTCAAGTGAAAAGCCTTGTAAAGCAGGACTGCTCAGGTGGAGTTCCTACTGTGAGGCTCACCAGGGACCACACTTCCCCTAAAAGATCTGAGCTGCAGCTAGGAAATGCTGCCTAAAGACATTCTTTCTTGCTACCTAAAGACTTTCTTTTTCTTTCTTTCTTTCTTTCTTTCTTTCTTTCTTTCTTTCTTTCTTTCTTTCTTTCTTTCTTTCTTTCTTTCTTTCTCTCTCTCTCTCTCTCTCTCTCTCTCTCTCTCTCTCTCTTCCTTCCTTCCTTCCTTCCTTCCTTCCTTCTCTCTCTCTCTCTCTCTCTCTCTCCTTCCTTCCTTCCTTCCTTCCTTCCTTCCTTCCTTCCTTCCTTCCTTCCTTTCTTTTTATTTATTTTTATTTTATGTGCATTGGTGTTTTGCCTCCATATATGTCTGTGTGAGGGTGTCAGATCTCGGAGTTACAGACAGTTGTGAGCTGCCATATGGATGCTGGGAGGCGAACCTGGGTCTAAAGGTATTTTCTTAAACTAGGCTTTTAAATGTGCGATTATTGTGACTCCATATCTGGTTGAAAGAAATAATATCCCTTGTCACCTTTATTAGTTTGTCTGGCTGCAGGATTCCTCCAATTTCAAAACATTCCACCCCAGCCAGGCCTCATTTTGGGCCTAAGGGCCATTTCACAAAAGGTCTAGCTAGCTGCAGGTCCTGTTTCTAGCAGAAAATTGGACAACAAAACATTCAAAAAATTTCTCCTCTCTGTTGTTATCCTCAGCTTAATCTTCAATTTAGTATCTTTGTCCTAACAGCATTTCAGAAATGCAAAAATTCAGTTAGCTTAGAGTCCTGCCATCTTGGTCAAAGATGTGCAAGTCCTCAGCGGACAAAGGAAGGACCGAGAATTATAGGTTAAGAGAAGCCAAAGCCAGTCATGGTTAGTGATAAACCAGCCTGCCTCCACTTACACTTGAAAGTCATCTTACAGTACAGACCAACGAGATTCATTCCTGTTGATGATGAAATCTGTTTCTCAGTCAGCTCATGCCTGTAATAACAGTTGGGAGGCTTTGTTACAAATTTGAGAAAAGATCTGGTTACACAGCAAATTCCAGGCCAGGCCAGCCTACAGAACCGCCCCACTCCATACACACAATGTAATATGTTTGGGGTAGATGGTAGAGGGCCTGTCTACCATTCAAGGGTCCTGGGGGTTTGATTTCCAGTTAGCACTGAGAAGGGAGGAAGCCAGGAAAGGGAAACAAACTCATTGAAAACTCTGATAGCCCTCCGAGGGATTAGCACAGTTGGGAGAGTGCTTGCCTAGGGTGCATGAAGCCCTGATCCCCAGCATGGCTGAAAAAGCAGGTGACAGTCCCATCCTCTTGATTCTGGTACTTAGGAGGCAGAGGCAAGAGGCTCAGAAATTCAGTCATCCTTGGCTGTGTAGTGAGTTTGAGGTCAGCCTGGGTTACATGAGACCCTGTCTTTAAAAAAGAAAGAGCCCTCTGTGGTTATTCTTATTCCCTTATGTTTGATTGTTTTTCAAGACAGGGTCTCACTGTCTTTGGCTGTACTAGAACTCACTATGTGGACCAGGCTAGCCTTGAACTCACAAAGACTCTGCCTCCCAAGTACTGGGATTAAAGGTGTGTGCCACTGTGCCTGGCTGTTATGCGTAAAGGGGAGCTCTAATTCTCTGGTTTCTCTGTAGGTTTTGGTCATGAACTTGCTTGTTTGTTTAAAAATTTCTCCAAATCTCAAACGACTCTCTGGGCATTTATTTTAAAAGTCGAATTCCTCAGGTAACAGTGTTTCCCTTTAAAGATCCTTTTGTATCCCAGCACTGGGGAGGCAGAGGCAGGAGGATGTCTGTGAATTGGAGGTTAGAATGGTCAACATAGTGAGTTCCAGGCCAGCCAGTACTTTGTAGAGAAACCCAGTCTCAAAATAAAAAATAAAAATATAAAAAAGAAATAAATAAAAAATTCTTTTGCCTAATCGCCATGGGATATTAAAGCTGTCCACCTGGGAAATTTGCCTTTTAAAGGACCCATTGCCAGCTCCTAGTTTGAGCGCAGGGGTGATAATGCCTGTACCTTTCGGAAATCTCACCCCTCATTTCAAATTCATGGGAGGAATTACTTTGCCTGAGAAAATGAGGCCTAGCTTCTCCATTGTGTGCTTTGTTTTTCTCTTCAGAACAATTATAAAGTGAATGCCTGGCATGCCCCATGGAGAATTGCAAAGCTGGTCTCTGTTGGATGCTGTGAACCTGGCTGGGGGCTTAACCTGGGAAGTGTTACCTGAGCGATGCTTCCTTCTAAAATACTTTCCTCTCTTGAGATAAGGCAGAGCCCATTCAATCACTCAATCAGAAAGGCAGTAGCTATTTATTAAGCACCTACTATGTGCTAGGGACAAGAGGAATCACTCCTCTCTTCTGTGACTTTGTGTCTAATGAGGCTGATGTGCATTGTTTGTTTGATTGATTCTTTTTTTTTTTTTTTTTTTTTAACCTGGGGATTGAACCCAGGGCCTCCTGCATGCTAGGCAAGTGTTTAGCACACATTGTTTGAAAATCCATCTGAAGGAGAAGATATCTAGGGGGGTGAGAGGCTGTTTGCAGGCTTTATGGCAAGCAGACAGCTGGTGGGGGAAGGAGAGCTGTGGTTAGGCCTGAAATAGGAGCAAATATAAAGCAGTCCTTAACCCTTGTCAGGTCCCGGACAGCGTGAGGGTGGGAAGGGCGGGGGTGTGCAGGGCCTGCCGTTCCTGCCTTCTTCCACTTACCCTGATCCGCCAGGTCATTGTCCTAAGCCCAGCCTAAGCAGGGTTGTCTGCAGGCTGTGAATCTGGACTTTAGGGAGCTTGGAGGAGGAAAGCTACTACGATGAAGAGACAGGGACTGGTTAGAACTGAGGGATTCTTTTCTTTTGTTTTACTTTTTGTTTTTCGAGACAGGGTTTCTCTGTGTAGCCCAGGCTGGCCTCAAACTCACAGAGATCCGCCTGCTTTTGCCTCCGGATTGCTGGGATTAAAGGCATGCGCCACCTTGCCCAGCTGACCAGGGGGATTCTTAGCAGTCAAGGGCTGGACTCAATGGTAGAGTGCTTGCTGAGCATGTGTACAACCTTGGGCTCTCTCCCTAACACTATAAAAATAAGATAAAATAAAAATAAAACAAAAATAGTCCAGAGCAGGCCGAGTCCGAAGCCAGAACAGAGTAGGAAGTAGACACTGGATCTGAAAGCAGGCAGGCAGCCAAGGGCAACACTGAGGTCCAGGGCCTCAGTCCCTGCCGTGACGTCTGCACCCAGAGACAGGAAGCCACAGGACCCCCTAGCTCCCTCATTGGCTCCCAGAGCATAAACTTGGTCGATTATGTTTGCCCTAACCCATCTTCCCTCTTGGGGATTAAGCCTGAGCTTCCAAGAAGTTTCTGGGATACTCACTGGTTTGTCTGAAGGCAGTGGATCAGCATATGTGGGGAGATGATAATGGAGAGATTTAGGGAACAGGTATTTACTGAGTGTATAATTTAGGGTAGAGGTGTTGCCTGCTCTTGGTGAGCAAAAATGGTGGATGACTTAAAGTCCCATCAGGGGGCCAGAATGTTGGCTTAGTAAGTGTGAGGCCCTGGGCACCAGGCACCACAACCATCACCAACAAACTGGTGAACACTAATCTAGTCCGTGCCAGTTAAGAAAATTGTCAGTGGTCCACGGGGGATTGCAGGGGGTTTAAATGAACGGACCAGAGCAATAGGCATGTGTGTTCCTGTTGAAAATGAAAAGTGAGGCGCAAGCTTCCCTAGTGATGGTGGTCTCTAATGGCACAGCAATCAGGCCTGAGTACTTCACAATTGGGTTCTTTTACTCACACGGGCTGGGAGAACCCCTGCTGTCCCTCTGGGAAATGGGCCCCACTCTCATTATTATTCCAATTAGAGTTGGGATGGGGCTCTAACTCCTCAGCTTGGTACACAGGAGGGAGGGGGGAATCACAGGGAGGCCGATGATAAGCTGGCTGTATTGTCCCAGCTCTGCCACCAACCCAGCTATGGCTCTCGGGCAAACCTTCTCCCCTTGTGGAGCCTTAGTTGCCTCGACTGTAAAACAGGGCTCTTCATATTTGAGGCAGTATGAAGGAAGACCTTGTGTGAAAATGGGCTAGCCTTGGAAGCCAGGTGACCCAAAGGATGGGAGCAGAGGGGGGGGTGGGTAGAGAGAGCCAGGAGAATGTTCAGCCGAGCAGAACAATGTTTCCATGAAGTTCTCATTAATTTTGTTATTTATTTGGGCATGGGTGTGGGGCTGCATGGCTGTGTTCTCCTGCCACAGCTTGTGTGGAGATCAGAGGACAACTTTCTAGAGTCACTCTTTCTACCATGTGATTCCCAGGAATTGAACTCTGGTCATCAGGCTTGGTGACAAGCACCTTTACCTGCTGAGTCCACCCCCAACCCATTTTTAAACAAAGTTTCAGATATCTCATGCTGCCCTCCATCTCCCATAGCTGAGGATGACCTTTACTTTTTTTTATTATTATTAATTTACTTTCACTCCTCTGCATGTGCATGTGACTGCATGAGCTTATGTGCACCACATCCAGGTAGGACCTGGAGTTATGAGCAGTTGTGAGCTGCTTGATATGGGTGCTGGGGAACTGACCCAGGGTCCTCTCTGAAGAGCTGGGAGTGCTTTTAAGTGATCAGCGATGTTAACAGTCCAACCTTGAATTTTTTTTTTTTGAGACAGGGTTTCTCTGTGTAGCCCTCCTACCCCCGAGCCAATGTCCTGTGGATTAGGCTGGCCTTGAACTCAGAGATCCACCTGCCTCTGCCTCCTGAGTGCTGGGATTTGAGGCCTGTTTCCAACCTTTTTGATGCCATTTGTCTTTGTCAGGAGTGCTGGAATGACAGGCATGGGCCATGAGATCTGGTTTTAGTCCACTATGACACTAGGGTTTTATAGGACAACACTTTAATGAGTTTTCAACGAGTCAGGCACTGTGTGAGATGCCTTCCATGTGCTTAATCACATAATTCTCCAATAAACTTTGAAGTAGCTAAAAGTATTATCTCTGCTTTAAAGATGATTGAAATATATAGAATCTACTCATTAAAATACCCACCCCATAGTGAACCCTAGTATGTATTAGATACTCTGTCAAAAAATTCAGTCAGGCTGGGGATGTGGCTCAGTGGTAGGAAGCTTGCCTATCATGTGTAAGGTCCAGAGTTTAGTTCCCAGCACTGCTTAATTAATTAAGCAGTAATTAAGCGGGGTGTGGTGGCACATGCCTTTAATCTCAGCACTTGGGAGGCAGAGGCAAGTGAATCTTCTATGAGTTCAAGTCCAGCCTGGTCTGCAGGGTAGTTCCAGGACAGCCAGAGCTACACAGAAACAGAGAAACTCTGTCTTGAAAAACCACAAGCAAACAAACAAATAAGTACCCACAGCTGCTCTAAGACAGCAAGGCTGAACACAAATATTGATCCTTGGCATGAGTGGAAGTCCATCAGCACTCACTCATGAGCAGAAGGGTGAGTAGGATGTGTACGTGCACAGGTGGCGTTCTTTTTAGACAGTCTCAGGTAGCTCCGGCTTTCCTTCTTCCTCTTACACCATCTAAGACCCAGGATTTTGGGCCCAGGTCGACTACGCCTGGCTGAGGAGGAAAGCGTGGTTATTGTTTCGAATCCTCTTGGGTACAGTCTTGCTGTAGCTGTGGTTGGCCTGGCTTGGAACTCACAGAGATCCTGCTGATTCTGTCTCCCAAGTGCTGGGATGACAGGTGGGCTCCACCACACTTGATTTTTGTTTTTGCTGTTGTTTTGGACAAGGCTCTGCTGGCTTAGAAACCCTACTAGTCCTTTCGCCTCTGCCTTCTGACTGCTGGGACAACAGGTATGTGACACCTAGCTGTAATGTAGTTAAAAAAAAAGAACACCCCCAAACTATATTTATTTATTTGTTTATTTTGTGTGTGTGACACAGCACAGTTGTGGAGGTCAGGGGACAATTTGCTGGAGTTGGTTTGTGCCATCTATCATGTGTGTGGGTCCCAGGGAACACACTCAGGTCCTCAGGCTTGGTGGCAAGAGCCTTTCCCTGATGAGCATATTTTTGTTTGTTTGTTTGGCTTTTAAGGTTTATTTTTACTTTATATGCATAAGTGTTTTGCCTGCATGTATGTCTGTGTACCACATGGTGTGCTTGATGTCTGAGGAGGTCAAAAGAAGGTATTGGATCCCTTGGAACTGGAGTTACAATGGTTCTAAGTGTTAGAATCTAACCTGGATCCTCTGGAAGAACATCCAGTGTTTTTAACTGCTGAGCCATCTCTCCAGCCCTTGTTTGCTTTTTTGGGGGGTGGGGTGGGGGCAGGGTCTCTTGTAGACCAGGATGGCCTCCCTATGTGGGGGAACTTGAATTCCTAATCTTCCCTACTTCTACCTCTCAAGTGCTGGAAATGATATATCACCAGGCCTAATTTTAATGTAAGTTTTATGTTGTAACTTTATTTCTATAATCCCTGATGAATAGGCAATTTTTGTTTGTTTCGTCTTTGAAACAGGGTTTCACTATTTAGCCTTGGCTGGCCTGAAACTCCCAATGTAGACCAGGCTGGGCCTTGAACTCACAAAGTTGTCTCTGCCTCCCAAGTGCTGGGATTAAAGAGGTGTACCACACCTGGCTCTTGAATACCAGCGTTTAACTTAAGAGGGCTGGTGAGATGCCTCAGTGGGTAAAGGTGCTTGTTGTCAAGACTGAAGAGCTGAGTTCAAGCCCCAGAACCCACAGAGTGGAAAGCAGAGCCCTGAAAAACTGTCCTCTGACCTCCGGCTGCCACCCCAGATAAATAAATGAAACACTTTTTTTTTTTAAACATCATAAGACAAGGAATATACAAAGTTTTAAAAGCAGATAACCCATTTGTTTATATTTTGTCTCATTTGCTTTCAAATCTGCCTCCTGCATATATATGCATTTGATTTCCTGTATGAGAGTGTAAACAGGTGACATTATACTCTTTTCCTAGATATTTACTGTATGTTAAGAGCAAGGACATCCTTTTGCATGTGTGTTTTCTTTCTTCCTTCTTTGTTGAAGGATCGGGGAGGCATCTCACTATATAGTCCAGGCTTATCCTGAACTCTCCATGTAGCCCAGCCTGTCTCAGATTCCTAGCAATCCTGTCACCTTTATTTCCCAAGAGCTAGAGCTGAAGGTGCTTGCCACCAACCCCAGCTTTTTGTCTCTTGAATGTAAAACAAATGGGCTTTAATCACAGATCTCTGTGTGCGTGCGAGTGAGCGCGCGCCTATGGCGTTAGGGATGGAGCTCCCGGGGCTTGCACTTGGTAGGTAAGCCCTCCACCACAGAGCTACACACCCAACCCTAATCTCATTCAGGCACAGTGATTATCATCATGGTTGTAATGATTATGACCAGTTATACCTTACAATAAACTCTCTGCTGGCAAACCTCCACATACAGGTGTTCCATCAAGGTAGTATTATATAAATGCCTCCCTCTTCCGGGCTTCTCTTCACTCCTCCAAACTCAGGTTGATGCTCAAGGCTCTGCCTCTTCTTGGGGAGTCTGGTGACTCAAGTGAGTTGACCAATGAGTTTTCAAACTGTAAAGTTTTGTGCTCTCTCGAGATTATTTCCTTTCTTTCAACAAGGTCTCCCTGCATAACCCTGGCTGACCTGGACCTTGCAATGGAGAGTTGCTGGCCAGTTTCCAACCCACAGAGACCCTCTTGTCTCTACCTCTGAAGCGCTGAGATTAAAGGTATGGGCCACACTTCCCTAGAGGTAGTGTTCTTCCTTTTAAAATAAGTTTATTATTTTGTGTGTACAGCGTTTGCTTTCATGTATGTGTGTGGAAGGCTGAAGAGGGTCTTGGATCCTCTGGAACTGGAGTTACAGATGTGTTTGTTGTTAGCTGCCATGTGGGTGCTGGGAATCATCCTCTGGAAGATTAGCAAGTGCTCTTAACCACTGAGCCATCTGTCCAGCCCTGTAGGTAGTTTTCTTACTCCCATTTTCCTGATCTTTTTTTTT
>CABHPH010132245.1:16473-39592 GCA_902168325.1 Peromyscus nudipes | reverse complement strand
CTTAGGGTTCTCTTTACTAGGTAGCCTCCCTGGAGCTGTGGGTTGCACTCTGGTTATCCTTTGCTTTACATCTAGTATCCACTTATAAGTGAGTACATACCATGTTTGTCTTTCTGAGTCTGGGTTACCTCACTCAGGATGATTTTTTTCTAGTTCCATCCATTTGCCTGCAAACCTCATGATGTCATTGTTTTTCTCTACTGAGTAGTACTCCATTCTGTATATGTACCATATTTTCTTTATCCATTCTTCAGTTGTAGGGCGTCTAGATTGTTTCCAGGTTCTGGCTATTACAAATAATGCTGCTATGAACATAGTTGAGTGTGTATCCTTGTTTTATGATAGAGCATTCCTTGGAAGCGAAGGACCTGTATGACAAGAACTTTAAGTCCCTGAAGAAAGAAATTGAAGAAGATACCAGAAAATGGAAATATCTCCCATGATCATGGATAGGTAGAATTGACATACTAAAAATGGCAATCTTACCAAAAACAATATACAGATTCAATCCAATCCCCATCAAAATCCCAACACAATTCTTCACAGACCTGGAAAGAACAATACTCAACTTCATATGGAAAAACAAAAACCTAGGATAGCCAAAAGAATCCTGTACAATAAAACAACCTCTAGAGACATTATGATTCCTGACTTCAAGCTCTATTATAGAGCTACAGTAATAAAAACAGCTTGGTACTGGCATAAAAACCGACATGCAGACCAATGGAACTGAACTGAAGACCTGACATTAATCTGCATATGTATGAACACCTAATTTTTGACAAAGAAGCCAAAACTGCACAATGGAGAAAAGAAAGCATCTTCAACAAATGGTGCTGGCATAACTGGATGTCAACATGTAAAAGATTGTAAATAGATCCGTATCTGTCACCGTGCACAAAACTCAAGTCCAAGTGGATCAAAGATGTCAACATAAATCCAGTTACTCTGAACCTGATAGAAGAGAAAGTAGGAAGTAGTCTTGAATGCATTGGCACCGGAGACCACTTCCTAAATATAACACCAGCAGCACAGACACTGAGAGCAGCAATTAATAAATGGGACCTCTTGAAACTGAGAAGCTTTGCCAGGCAAAGGACACAGTCAATAAGACAAAATGACAGCCTACAGAATGGGAAAAGATCTTCACCAACCCTACATCTGACAGAGAGCTGATATCCAGAATATATAAAGAACTCAAGAAACTAAGCATCAAAATACCTAACAGTCCAATTAAAAAATGGGCTATAGAGCTAAACAGAGAATTCTCAACAGAAGAAACTCAAATGGCTGAAAGACATTTAAGGAATTGCTCAAAATCCTTAGTCATCAGGGAAATGCAAAATTAAAATGACTCTGAGATACCATCTTACACCTGTCAGAATGGCTAAGATCAAAAACAGTGAAGACAGCTTTTGTTGGAGAGGATGTGGAGCAAGAGGAACACTCCTAAACTGTTGGTGGGAATGCAAACTGGTACAGCCACTTTGGAAAGCAGTATGGCGCTTTCTCAGAAAATTGGGAATCAATCTCCCTTAAGACCCAGCCATACCTTTCTCTGTGTTTTTAACTGAGAAGATAATAATTGCTTTAAAATCCTAGCCATCACTCCTGAAAATGATTCTACTTTTCTTTCAATATTTGGGAAATATTAGATCAATAAGAGCCTGTGTATACCAAATCCTATGAAAGTTCACACCATGTGGTGAATTACTTGTCTCTGATTTATATACATCCTCCTGTATGCTTTGAATCATGTCTGGATTATATGTGATACTTAGTATGTGTACATTTTAAGTAAAGAGCTGTCATAACATAGAGTCAAGGGAGTAATTATAAGAAGAAAAGTCTGTGCTTATTTACTATAGATTCACTTTTCTTTCTATAATGTTTAATTCACAATTAATTAAATTCTTGGCATGGAACATACGGATATCCAAGAATTTATATACTATCCTTAGCCCAATTATGCATATTAGCCCAAAATTAACATATTTAGTGTTAATGGGCATTTCAATGCTTGAATATTATAGGATCATTTAAATTACTATTTTTAATACAAAGCTGCCACCTTGAGTTATTTTCTAGGCAAATAATATTTTATGAAAATAGATGGGTGACATCTTTCCTACTCACACAGTTATGATCAGATTCAGCTAGGTTTTATCAATAGAAAAGAAGCCTAGGAAAAGACTCAAGGAAGTATAAAGTAAATGACATGTTGAACAGATATTACATAAATACTCACTCTAGCAAAAATGGTTTTCTTATTAACTAGCTATTTCTGTTTTTTTTTTCTTGTACAGTTCCAGAGTTTGAAACAACCAATTCAGAAGAAACCATTTCTTTCAGAGAAAATCCATCACCCTCTGCCAGTAGAGCCAGTAGTGGTAATAATTGGCACTTATTGAATATTATGTCTTCTAGAAAATAGGCATGAGCCTTGACTACACTCTTGCCTAATTATTGGAAACCTTCTGTATGAATCTATTAGTCGTATTGATGTCCTAATTTTACCAATGAAAGAATTAGATTAAAGATGTTTTGCTATCTCAAGTCACCTGGCTTGGAGACTGCAGAGTCAGAGTTGCAAATAAAGCTTCTTTGGAAGCCTGTGCTCTGCAAAGGGATATACTCATTTTGTTTGGAGTTGTAAAAGTCCTTCAGAATTTCATAGGGTATATCTTAGACATAAATGCACTTACCTAGTGTAGGTAAGGCTCAGAATTCAATCTCCAACACCACTAAACAAACAAAAATGGCCTATAGATTATTGCTGACTCATCATTAATAGAAAAATCATAATTTCAGTAGTTTATTCCTTCATTTCTCATAGTAATTATAAGCTTAACCCTCCATAAACTATGTCTTTTTCACTTCTTGTTTTTAAGTTTGAAGCATTTTGAAAATTAGATTTGTCTTTTAGAAGTGACTAACTCTAATTACAGAAAAGTCTAACTGAAACCTGAACAAAAAACAACCTATGTGGATCACAGATAACTATTTTTGAAATAAGAAGAAATTAATATTCTAATAGACAAGATAATTCCTGGGAATTCAGCAGACCTGTAAAGTTGATGGAAATGGCCACTGATGTTACAAAGAAAAGATCAGTGCTATGAATTGTCTGCTGGTTGAGTAGATATTCGTGTTTCCAGGAAAGATTATTTTCATTTGTGGTTTTTCTGTGTTTACTTGTTTCTTACCTGAAACTTCAGGTCACCCTATCAATCAATTAAGTTTTGACCCAGGACTTTAATCCCAGCACCTGGGAAGCAGAGTAGCTGGATATCTACAAGTTAAAGTAAAGGCTGGTCTACTAGTGAGTTCCAGACTAATCAGGGTTATACACTTAGACTTTTCTCAAAAAACCAAGGGAAAAATGAAAGAGCCTCACTCAGAGATTTGGCAGGCTGTCCATTGTACTGATGTGACAACCATTGAACTTAGAATATCTTGGTCAAACTTTGTTCTTGAGCAAGTCAAAATTTACCACAAACTTTTACCCTTTAGAAAACTTTAAATGGTGTAGCCACCTTGGAAAATAATTCTTCAAAAGAGTAAATAAAGAATTGCCACAGCACCTAGCAATACTTGGTAATATGTAACATTAAAAGCTTCTGTATCTAAGGAAACAAAGAACAGAATGAAAAGGCAGACTATAGATTGGGAGAAAACATCTGTAAACCATGTATCCAACATGGAATTAATACTTAAAATGTATATAAAGAATTTACACTCATATAGACCCTCCTCTTTCTCGCAAATTGGACTCCCAGAGCTCCACCCGGGGCCTAGCCATGGATCTCTGCTTCCAGATCCCTCAGTCATTGGATGGGGTTTCTAGCACGACAATTAGGGTGTTTGGCCATCCCATCACCAGAGTGGGTCAGTTCGGGCTGTCTCTCGACCATTGCCAGCAGTCTATTGTGGGCATATCTTTGTGGATTTCTGTTGGTCTCTCTAGCACTTTGCTTCTTCCTATTTTCATGTGGTCTTCATTTATCATGGTCTCCTATTCCTTGTTCTCCCTCTCTGTTCTTGATCCAGCTGGGGTCTCCCGCTCCCCCAAGCTCTCTTTCCCTCGACCCTCGCCCTTCATTTCCCCCACTTGTGTCCAGGCTGTTCATGAAGATCTCATCCATTTCTCTGTCATTGGGCGATCCCCGTGTCTTTCTTGGGGTCCTGTTTTCCAGGTAGCCCCCCTGGTGATGTGAGTAGCAGAACTGACACAAGTAAATGAAGGCAAAAAGGTAACTCAATATAAAAATGGTAGAAAATTTGAATAGAAAACTTTCTCAAGACTTAAAAAAGTAGATAAGAGAAATAGCCCTCATTATTATTAATCATCAAGAAAATATAAGTCAAACCTCAATTAATATACACTTGTTAGAATAGCTATTATTAAAGATAATAAGGCTAGTGAGAGGGTGAGAATAAAGACAGAGTGTAATTGGCACAGCCATTGCAGAACATAATATGGGAATTCCCCCTATTGCCCATCAAGCTAAAACTAGAACAGACATCAAATCCAGCATATATTCGTCTTTGAGTAGATGTCTAAGGGAGGCTAATTATCAACTTATACATACATCTTTATTGTTTTGTTGTTTCATTATCCACAATGACCAAGGTAAGGGGACATTTTCATGCCATATATCAATGAATGGACAAAAAAATGTAGACTATACACACCAAAAATACAAATCAGCCATTAAAAGGAAGAAAAATTGCCATTTGGAATGACAGATGTAAGCTCGGAAAATACTGAGCTAAGTGAAATAAACCAAATACAGAAAGAAGGAAAATCAGGCAGGATCTCACTTATACGTGTAATTAAAACAAAAAAGTTGAATCCATAGCAACAGAAAGTACAAGGGTGGTTAACAGGTGAGAGAAGACAAAGTGAGGAAATTTGGACAAATGAATAAAAACTGGAAGATACGTTGGATGGGTAACTATATATTTCATGTACGTCATGAGCACCATAGTTAATATTATATTACATCATGAAAAGGATGAAGGCATTCTATTTTATGTATCCTCACAGACACACACACACACACACACACACACACACACACACACACACACACATACACACACACACACTGAATAAATAATGAAAGTCTATAGTAAGGATAACTTTAATAATTTTAGCAATCTTTCAATGGATAGATAGATGATAGGTAGGCAATAGACAGTTAAGTAAAACATCCCTTCTACAGAAGGTTATGTAAAATAGGGAGCAATGGAGTAATTTTTAAGAAGGATTTTAAATTTAAAGGTCAATCAGCATGATAAGTCAGGAAGCTTCTTAGTACAGTTAGTATGAAACATAAAAAGAGAATTAAAGACTAGTATGTGTGCATATCCATATTTGGAATAGTTTACTATTCTATGAATTTATGATATGATTCATAGTGGATAATATCAAATATTGTCTCATATCTTAACTAATCAAGCATTTATAGCAAGCTCTGTAGTCATGAGGTTAACCCCAAATCACTGTAAATCAAGTCAGGTACAAAGGGCAGAGAGGTAATTTGATGCAGAAATGTCTCCCACCCCTTTCCGAACCACATTCAATTAAGTCTGGGATTCTAGTTTAGAGAATTCATGGGCTTACATGAAAACTAATAAAGATATCTTTCCCTATATCATGATTCAAGAAAATTTCCTCACGTTTATTAAGGAAATTCAAAATGCTTGAGGGTTCGTTGACATTCCCACTAATAACATATACCAAAAATGATTATGAGGCTCTGGTGACAAGGAATGTTGATACATGCTTACTGGAATACCAGTGGTGACCTCAGTCTACTGACTCTTGTCAGCTTCCAAAGGGAGGAGTGTAGAACTGCCAGGATTGCCATGGTGATTAACTCCACTGACCCTTTTCATCAGTTCCTATTTTTCGGGATTTGGAGTTCAAAGGAAGGCCCCACAGTTTAGCCCATTACAAAGGAGCAGAGGCTCAGACCTGTGTGTGCCTCAGATGTTTATTGAGCTTTGCTGGATTTCTTGTGCATCCCAAAGAAGCTGAAAATACTCAGAAAATATTTCCTAAATTTCCTTTTGACTTTTCTTCCCCCTTTTAGTTTCCCTGGTACAAAAAAAAATCTCAATCTTAATTTTTTTAAGCTATAAAAATACATGTTGAACCAGGATTAGGAAAAAGTTAACTGTCCAAATAATACAAATAAAGTTTACTTTTCATCCTGCTACCTGTTAGTAACAAAACAGTTTGATTTTCCTTTTTTGGAAGTGTTTTTGAGCTGGGTGGTAGTGTTCATCCCCAGAGCATGGGTAGCATTCTTCAACTGCTTTATTTGGGTTTTCCTACCTGTAAATGTTTGTACTTGCACAACTTGGTGCGAGAGCTAAGAAATGTTTGCATAGATTTATAAATGTCTAAACTTGATTCACAAGAAATCACAAACTTATTATGGAATCTTCATCTTTCTACTTATAATTAGAACATGAAAAGCTAAATGGTTTTCATGTACAAACCATGAGAGTTGCAATGTAAAATAAAGATATTTCTGAGCATTAATCAGGATGGAGCAGAAGTGGGAAGGAGGTGGCTCATGTGGGCAATATAACTCTCTTGGGTCCTATCCTGGTTAACTTAAGCCTTACAGCTAATAGGTCTTATCACCATCTGTGACATGGAATTGGCCAGAGGCCCAGACCCAGAGCATTTAATTGGATGAATGATGATTAATCTGGAGACAATATAAATCAAAGGATTCAAGGCAGCAGGCTGCTCTGTTCATCACAAGTGGTATCTTCAGCAAATTAACAGCCCCCAGTCTCTCAGTACAGACAAATCGAGTCCTGTTAATCATATGTAGGGTTCAGCACAAGGAAAGGTTCGACTTCCCAGGGTGTCCAGCCTCTGTGGCCCAGCTTTACTGCAAGGTGGCTGTAACATAATCTGTGAGCCAGCAGATGTCGTCCATACATTGTTCATTATTTGCTTTCTCCAAGTACAGAGCAAATACTGGAAAGAGAGGAAACTGTTGCTTCAGCTGCTAAATGACTAGGAGGATTCTACCCTGAGTAGTGTTGAGTTTACGGATAAAATTTACTTCCCCTAAAAGTGCCTGTGTGGTTCATGAAAACTGCTTTATTCATAGGAAGCATTTTAATGACAACGAAACATCATGATTGCTTTTGAGATGGTTCTGGTTTTTTTCTGCACACATTTTTAAATGTTCAATCCCCTCAAGCTGATTTTAATTTTAGTTCATGCCTGATTGTTTTCCATTTAGTCACAACTGGATACTTTCTGAGTATGCAGAGTTAGATAATATTTTCCCTCTCAGTGACGTGGATAAAGAAATAAGCAAAGTAACAGAATACCGCTATGGTGATGTCTGAGGTTGGGAATTTCTGGAAGGAGAATCTGAGGTGGAATACAGGTGGGCACTTGTGAGAAGATGGTAGAGTGAACAGAGATGGGCAAAGGGGAAAAGCCAATTTGTGTTATATTCAGCCAGTACTGTGAGGTGTCTGGAATAAATATTCTGTAGAGGCCTGCCCCACATCAGCTGTGTGTTTTAAATCACTTCTTAGCCTGTGGCTGGATGGGGGTCGCCCTAGGAAGGTGTGACATGCTTGCTGTGGCCAGGAGAGGCAGACAGGGAAGCTGATAGCTTAAGGCTGCATATGGACACTCTCTCTGGAGGCTGCAGGATGCTCTTTCCCTGTACGGAGATCTGTGTGATGCATCTCTGTGCAAACCCCACATGCAATGTGGTGGGGACCCGAGAAGAAAGTTATAGCTCAGCCTTTGGGATCTGACCATGGATTGTGAGTCCCTAATACGCCTTAGAAGCATTAATAATAATATTGAGCCGGGCTGTGGTGGCGCACGCCTTTAATCCCAGCATTTGGGAGGCAGAGGCAGGCCAATCTCTGAGTTTGAGGCTGCCTGGTCTACAGAGTGAGTTCCAGGACAGTCAGGGCTACCCAGAGAAACTATGTCTTGAAAAACCTAAATATAATAATAATAATAATAATAATAATAATAATAATAATAATAATTAATAATAATAATGAAGTTTACTAAAACATTACTCTGAATCAGGTGTATTTTCAAATTCTCTCTCTTGGATTATCTCATTTAATATTTGTCACAAGTTTAGGAGACAGATGTGTAACTATCATTCTCAGGTTGTATATGAGGATACAGAGGCTGAAGAATTAAGTGCTGTATAACTTCAAGACACAGTGGATATATAACCTGCTTTGCAGGAGTGTGGACTGGGATATTGTGGTAATCCTAAGATTTGTGAGAGAAAAAACAGTTCCACACTTTTGAGCCAAAACTGAAGCAAGCTTTTATTAAATACTGACCAGGTAAAAAGGACTCTGGCCAGGTCCACCTCTGGGTTCCAAGGAGATGACCACGAGTCACATTTTGCAGGGTAAAATGACAGAACCCATAATTCATTGCGTTTCCCTTTAGGTCCAATCAGTGGCAAGCATCCATCCTTACTTCCTGCCTACGTATGATCAGTGTAGTTGGTTCAAACAAACTTGTTTAGGGAAGTAAAAGCATGTGGCTTGTTATTTCCCAAGAACTACAACTCCCAGAATCCCAGAAAGTTACCTTGTCTCTGGGCAGATGGGGCTTACAGGTTAGCTTTAGCTCTTACAGTTGTACTGGGAAAATAGTGACAAACACGTGTACTCTGTAGCAAAGTTTCTGGCATAGAGTGAGCACTTAATTTTTTTGTTGAAGATGGTGACTATAGGGAGAAGAAGAGTGTAATGAAGAGATTGTAAGTCAAATGAAGAATAAGGTCCTCAAGAAGATAGATATGGTCAAGTAATCGAGTCCCATGCCCTGTTAACATGCTCCAGTGCCCCTCCCCCCCCAAACACTTGAATAAGTATTAAACATGTTGTGATTTCTGTATGGGAAGATGCCACTTCTGAGATGATTTCCCTCCACTCCCTAAAGATGTACACGTGATGGATCCTCTGCCAATATTCATCAGTTGTCCTGTCACAGCAAGGCTGTTTACAAAGGTCCCTGAACTGCGTGGACCTACTTTATGTGAAAGACCGTCTGACTCTTGCCTCACAGAAATTCTCACCACCCTTGGTAAGTATCATCCTCTTGCACTGCCTGGCTACTGGATTTGTGTTCGCAGAATTTGATGGCCACACATTTCATCTTCTGATTTTGTATCCTTGTTCCAGCCTTTTCTCCGTCTGTGCATTTTATATTCAAGCTTTGCAGCACTTGTGTCTCTTGCTCAGTTGTGAAGCCCAGGGGTCATGCATTTCCACAGCCACACTCCTAACTTCAGTAGTAGAGAAGACTTGTCCTCTTGCCAATCTCATGTGTCTTTAAAACACCATGTTTTAAAGGTTATTTCTAAACAACATATGCCGCAGCTTAGGATATCATTGTTAACTTGTGGGTATTTTAAAGTACAGATAGGGTTTTGTACTTCAGTCTCAAATAAAGGTTTGACAGTTTTATTAGATTTTCTAGTCCTGGATGTGTTTTAACTATGTGACCCTCTTCCAAAGCCCATCATTTATGGTTTCTAGGGTTGAGAACCAAACCACATCCTGGACTGGTTAAAAAAGATAAGAGGCCAAAGTGAGCTGAGTACCAGCATTCATCTGTCTTTGCTTCCTGACTGGAGTCAGCCTCATGGGTTCATCATGCTCCCATCACCATGGCTTCCCATGATGATAGTCTTTATCCCTTCAAACCACGAACACGGTATTTCCCTCCTCCCTTCCTCTTCTCCTTTCTCCTCCCTCCCCTTTTCTTCCATCCTTCTCCCTCTTCTTTTCTCCCCCACTCCTTCCCTCCACCACCCCCCACTTCTCTCCCTTGCAGTCAGTTCTGATGACGTAAGAAGATCAGCGTCTGGAGTCCATGCTTCCAGCATTGCTTCAAATTCCTGACAGAACCCCTTCTTTTAATTTTACTGGAGCTTCCATAAAATATATAATCCTAGAAGTCGGGGCATATACAGTTAACTAAGGCCACAGCTCCATTCAGAGTATCTGTCACCCAGTTTAAGCCTGAACACTGGCCATCGGGAATGACAGCAAATGGTGTTCTGGGCCAGGGCTAGGCTTTCGCCTGTGACAATTTAGGAAATCAGTGATGAACAGTCGGGCTTGGAAGGAGCGTGTACTTGCAATTACACCCAAGGATATATGGACTGGGGTTTCACCTGGGATGATATAAGAAATGAAGGATGACCAGTGAGGCTTGGAGGGAGCACGTACTTGCAATTACATCCAATAAATGTTGGTTTATAGAACAGAAAAATAACAATCACAGAGGTTTGAAAGCAATATCACCCAGGACAGAGGCAGTAGAGAGATTTGAGAAGTCTAGGCCTGGTTACTCAAGCAGTTACTCAACTGCTCAATGAGAAGTTGGTCTAAGTATATATTTGTTGAGTGGTTGCTGTGGAGGATTAATATGTTTGGCATGATGTAGAGTGATAGAAAGAAGCAAATGTCTCGGATCTCAGTAGGCATGTTCTACTTAGTATTTTGCTTATATCTGGAACTACTCACAATTCTTACATACTCTTACACACATCAGATGCACAAGTGAATTTGAAAGTACATTTCACAATACCAGTGAGCAAAAATGTTCAAGCGGCTCCAAAACATAAGAGAAATAAGAGTAGAGCTGCCCTCGTGGAGTGACAGTGTCTCATGGTATCATTGTATCATTGCCTACTCTTCGTCCTGGGGAAAATCTTGACAAGAAGCTGTTAGTAAAGTCTTTAAGATTAGTGGGTAAGAAGAAGCGTGGGGTGCTGTGGGATAATGCTCTTGTAAATGATTTAATAAAAAGCTGACCGGCCAGTAGCCAGGCAGGAAGTATAGGCAGGGCAAGGAGACTAAAAGAATTCAGGGACAGCATGTAATGGCACACAGTTAAAGCCACGGAACACGTGGCGACATATAGATTAACAGAAATGGGCTGAGTTTAAGTGTAAGAGCTAGTCAGTGGTGAGCCTGAGCTACTGGCAGAGCAGTTATAAGTAATATTAAGCCTCTCTGTGATTATTTTATAAGCAGGCCATGGGACTGCAGGGCCCAGGCAAGACTGGAGAAACTTCTAGCTACAACAGGGTCAAAGGGCAACACTTGGTTTAAGTGAAATTAAAATTTTTGAACTAATAAATTTATTTTATGTACATAAATGTTTGCCTGCGTGTATCTATGTGCACCATGTGTGTGCCTTGTGCCCAGAGAGACTGGAAGAGGGCATTGGATCACCCAGAACTGGAGTTAAGGTATTAGCAACCTGCCATGTGGGTGCTGAGGATCATACTCAGGTCCTCTGCAACAGCAACAAGTACTCTAAACTACTGAGCCATCTCTCCAGCCCTTGTTGAATTTTTTTTTCTAAAACTGTTTTGCATGTGTTGATATGTGCATTTCAGGATTCAGTCATTTAAATTAACTTGAGGTCATTTGTAGCATAATCTGCCAGTTAAGAGTTATTTAAATCTCGACTTTGTGGTTTTGTTCCAGTTTCATGCCTATCTTGAAAAAAAAATCTCTATTCTTCCCACCTCTCAGTTGTCTCACTAGTAAAATTGCATCTGTCTAAATGAACAGATACTATTAGGAAGATTAAGTCAAGTGTAAGTCCTAAGACACCTAGAGTCCCTGGCATATAATATGTGCTATTTAAATATATTTTTATTTTGTCATAAGGCATTATTTTTTATGTCTTCCACTGTAAAAGCAAAATTACAAACTTACGGAGTCAGAGGCATTATCATTTTCTCATTTTTTTTTTGTTAGAGATAGGATCTCACTGTGTTGTCCAGACTGGTCTAAAGAAAATCCTCAAAGGAAGTGATCTTACTGTTTTAGTCTCCTGAGTAGCTGAGGCAACAGAGCTGCACAGCCATGCCCAGGGCCAAGACTGTGTTTAAGTTTCTTTTTATCTTAAATGTTTAGAATATTTGCATATAGCTGACACCCAAGAAAACAATGAACCAAGAATGAAGTGAGCTCTTACCCTGACTTAGGCAACCACAGGAGTTGAGGATATCTAAATGAACAAAATGATGCCCTTAAAAATTTTCAACCTGATTATCTTAAAGCAAGCAAATCAAGTAAAATACAGTCATTCAATTCAGTACAACTTCATGTATATTAATATGATAATGGAGACATGTAAAATCTAAACACTTTTGGAGAACAGAAACTTGGGTAGAATTTTTTTCCCTTTGGTGAAAGTACCCAGGATTTTGTTGCAGTTAAAATATGCATAACTAGAGCAGACTAATGATAAAAGACACGTGTAAAGCATGTGAAAAAGACACGCCTCTTCACAGGTATCAGTATATGAAAACACAGAGGCAGAGAGCAGGACAATGTTTGGGAACAGCAAGTTGTGTTACTCAACAGGACATGGGGAAGGAAAAGGCTGAAAATGGAAACTCACACCTATGGCAGCCCTGACATCAGCTGCAGTCTGGTGGGGATGGTATGATTTATTCGTAAAGAAAGGCATTCTGCAAATACATAATTTATTTCCTAAGAGAAGTTACTTTGGTTAATAAAGTTTAATCTTTTATAAAGGTACTTTGAATTTTAAAAACAATTATGAATTTGTTCTTTTACAGATTCATAATTTCTAAAATCAACAGTACATTGGAAAGAGTTTATTAAAATAATGTTATGTTTTTAGTTTTTGAGGTCCTTACTATTAATAGCTAGACTGGAGTTTACAAAGTGGGATGTGGATTTCTTGTGTTAGGAGTAACATTAATATTGGAACGAGTGGCTAATTTTATGTTCAGGTCACCTCTGGACCAGGAGAGGCCACTTGGCTTGAGAATCACTCAGAAGTCAACACCACTATGAAAGTCATAACATAGACATACTGAGAATATTCCAAGGTGTTAATCAAGGCAAGTGCCTGACTAAGCTGCTGGATTACAAGCCTGACAGCCCCTCTACAGTCCCTCAAGTATCTGCAGTGTGGCTTTCTACACCTCACCACCTCCTGGTGACAAGGGATTTAGGACAATTATGGTGACGATACCAAAAGAAGTAATTTTTTTTTAAAGAGGCAAGGGAAGGGATCGGTTATAATAATGCATGAGATTAAACACTTATCTCCACAAATGCGTGAAACCCAGAATCTCTGTTTCAATAGAACCTTCTAAGAGATGTGGCCTCACCTACGAGCATGCTGGGAATCATGAGTTTCATCTCTCCCTCAGGTGTTTACTGAGTTTTCGCTCAGTGTTAGCTACATCTGAACAGAGGGACAGAAAGCAATCCTTTCCCTATGGAATCTGCATTCTGGAGGAGGCAACTGGAATTGGATTTAAGTGAATGTATAAGATGCTCTATGGTCATTGTGCTATGGGACAATCGCACTGCATAGAAGCAGGAATAGTCTAGTGAGAGTAGAGTTTGGGGAAGGTCAAGAATTGAAGGGGCAAAACACTGGATATCTCGGGGAAGTTTGAAGGGGGCGTGGGGAGCATTTGAATGACTAGTGTGACAGACAAGCAGCAGGAATGTCAGCATGATTGGCAAAGAGTGAAGACAGGAAAGGTAACAGGAAGTGACGTCGGAAAAGTGGCCAGGCCCAGAGCGTGAATCTAGGAACAGACATGCCAAAGTGGATGGGGGAGAGATGATGAGGCCTCAATGTTACACAAAGAACTACAGGCAACTAAGGAATTCTAAGAGCAGGAGAAATAGTCTTCCCTAGAGTAGAACGCAGCAACAGTTATCCAATAACAAATGATCAGCCCTGAAAGCATACACACAAGCGACATTAAACAGAATGAGCAGATTCGTTAAAGAATACCCATGTATATACATGCATGCATATAACAGCAATTAATGAAAAAAGGCCATGAATTTGAAAGGGAGTAAGGAGTGGTCAGTATGTGGGAGAGTTTGGGGGGAGGAAAGGGAAGAAAGGAAGAAATTATACAATTATCTCAAAATAATGCATAATCTTAAAAAAAAAGACATGGCAAAAAAAGAAGTAGAATAGGTTTTTATTCTGAGCAGCAGGGAAGCCTTTGAAGGAAGCCTGACAGCTCCTCATTTACTCAATAATATAATATACTTGCCTAATTCATGCTTGGAGCCTTGATGGAATATGTACGTGTTTATGTGTGTACACACACACACACACACACACACACACACACACACACACACATTTACTCTACAAAATGCACAAATGGCCCTGCCATACAGGTTGGTACTGAAACCGCTATCTACCAATGAGGCAGCACGGTGGGTGGGTGGACATCATGTGCTGCGCTTCCACTCCTGCCAGGTCCATTGTCCCCCTGGAATTCAGCTAGAGCACAGCTTCACAGATGAAGAGTTTCAGGATGAAGAGTTGAGCATTCGAGAGAATGCAGGGTGGCCATGCAGGGGGCGTGCGCGTAAACACATCCACACCTTTATCTCCCATTTCATCATGCGGTCTCATCTTTTCTATTAAAATTCAGGATCCCTGTTGGCTATAGCTTGGATTCTCATGGGGCCGAGTGTGGGGCCAAGGACGAAGCTCACAATAGTCAAGTTACAAGCCCGGCCTCCAATTTTATCGCAATGTCTTTAACGATAAAAATTTGAACTTCTTTAAGGATCTCTAACGTAGAACAATATGATTTTAACAGTATTATTGTATTACATACTTGAAGCTTGTTGAAATGGTAGCCTCTAGTGTTCTAAGTATGCACAGACACACAAACATACGCATGTAAACCTGTGTGAGGATGTGCTGATTAGCTCGAATGTAGTGAGGAGATCACATAATTCACATTTTTTCATTCTGTCCCTTACTCTTCCTATGTTCCCTTCCTCTTTCACTTTCTGTTTTCCTCACCTGTGAGTTTGTCCTGGAGAACCCAAATCTTTTCAAACTCTATAAATCATATAGTTCTATTCTGTTTTGATACCTTACCCCAAATCACCCAGCCAGGCCTCCACCACCCAAGAAAAATGTGCCTTCAGGACCAAGCCGCTGTTGGCTATACCTGCAGAATTAAAGTTCTCTACTAATAGAATTCCTCCCTAAGCAGAAATAGGTATTTATAAGTTACCTTTTTCCACCTTATTTTCTGCTAACTTTTATATAAACATAATGTTTAACCATTTTTACTATGTGATATGACTTAAAAACCAGTGTTACATTTAATTTAGTAATGTTTCAGGGCATTTAAAGAAGTAAGTAATTAAAAGAAAATGCATGGCACCCAGTCCCTGATCCCACATGCTAGCACTTTCATACCCTTATGATCCAGCCCATCACTCAGAATTACAAGTATTTATACCATTTCTGTCTTTTTTATTATACTGTGAATACCCTAAAGGCACAGATTCTGTCCTATTCAGATATAAACCAAGAGCAATATGTGAAGAGCTAATGTTAGGTCCGTAATAGAAATCACTGAGTACTTGTATCCTAAAAGAATAAAGGGCTGTTTCTTATTTCTGGGGCTATAATTTTAGTTGAGCTTTCAAAAATATACTTTAATATTTACAATGCATTGTTTATACAATGCTTTACTTTTGGGTTGATTTATGTGAAAAACCACCTCTAGAGGTTCTATAAAGTTTAAGAATACTTGTGCAGTGTTTTAGGCATTTTATGTTTTGTTTTTACAGTTACTTTTAGTCCTTAAAATCTCGGAATATATTTTTTTCCAATGCTAACATTAGCTAGGAGGATGCCCAGCAGCCTGTTCTCACAGCACTACCTTATTTCTTCCTTCTGGGCACTGCTTAGTCAACATGCTCCTCTTTTAGCAAGTCTAATTTCTCCCAACACTCATGGGCACTGCCAAGGAACCAGAACAAAGTAGAAAGTAGAGTTAGATGAGTAAATTATATAATTGTACAAGCACCCAGCACATTTCATTTATCAAATATGGAATCCTTGGGTTGCAAGCCAACATAAGGATATCTAGAAGGATGTCTTTCTTAACGCATAGATCTCTTGCATACTAGCTCTGACCAAATCATTAAAATTTTAACTCAATTTCCAGGCTCCGACCCTAGATTCAAAAGTGTGTGCCATGCAATGGGGCAAATGTGTTCCTACATTATACCCATAAAGCACCCTCAGGATGGCAGTATTCACTAATCACAATGAGCTACATGACTTTTGATTTCAAAAGACCCCAGCTTTCAGAATATATTACTTTTTAAATAATCCTTTCTTTCGAGAGTTTGGAGAACTTTGCCTTTTGTAATTTATCTGTCTTCAAAGTGGCAAATGTCATAACTGTGAATTTAACCGTGAATTTATTTTGTTTATAAATGTAAAC
The DNA here is from genome assembly GCA_902168325.1 of Peromyscus nudipes. NCBI lineage: Eukaryota > Metazoa > Chordata > Mammalia > Rodentia > Cricetidae > Peromyscus > Peromyscus nudipes. The sequence goes on along the minus strand of CABHPH010132245.1, from coordinate 23,261 downwards.
GTTACCTCAGGAGAAAGTGTGTCATATGAAAATCCCCACTGGCTTGCTGACTATCAAGAATATAAGAGCTAAGAACCAGTTACTATTTTTTTAGGCATTTTATGATCTCAAACACACATGGCATTTTCAGGAAGCTTATTATTTTTGGAATAGAAAGGTAGTTAAACAAGCAATCCTATAGATACTGAAATGCTAAGGCATAGATATGTGTATTAGAAACACACAATTAATTTAGAGTGACAAGGATCAATGTGGATGATAAATAGCTGAGGTCTGAAGAAGTAGAAATTGCCATGGTTAAAAGAACAGAAAACAGTGTGTTTGATGGTCCTGTGAGCAGAAATACCATGGTAAGTTAGTGGAGATAGAAGCCAATAAGAACAGCAAAACAAACCCAGTATGATTCAAAGAGGGGCAGCATATGAGACTGGAGAGGGGGTCATGGGTCTGATGATAGAGGGCCTACCTCATAACATTTCATAAGCAATTTGATACTTAGTGCAAATAAAATAGGAGATGTTGAAAGTTTGTATAAGTTGATGACAGAGAGCAGTGTGAATTGCATTGTGTGTGGAAGAAATGCTGTTTGGGCCAGCTCTTGCTGGCATAGGCAACAACTCTTACACACTTGAGAACATGGAGAACTTGTAGTGAAATTATTGGAGGCTCAAAATTGGACTCAATGTGAGTATTTGCACATTGGAAATTGGCAAACATCCCAATGAATGTTTTGTTGTTTGAGTTCTGATGTTGTTGTTGGAAAGACATTTTATCATCCCAACCCTAGAACAGACGTAACCAATGCAGGGATAAGCAGAAACATGTTGGACTGACCATACTGGGGAATGAAGTGGGCATTTATGTTTGAAAAATATTTAGGAATGACTTCTCCTTGTGAAGTAGACATGGAGCTGGTCAGAAAGCTTAGCGCGCACCAGGTCACATGCAGCCCATCTTCTCCGTTGACAACCTTCAAGTAGCTCTAGCTTGAAATCAAATGCCAAACTCTTCAAACATCCCATTGCACATTCACTCAGACAACTTGCTTCTCAAGAAAATGGGTGTTATAAATCTTACCGTAGACTCTGTGAACAAGTGAAGAACATATACTTCCATTTTGATAATGCTATCAGCATCATAAAGCAAATGCCACTTTTTGTCCAGAGCCTGTGCTATCCTCATCTGGTATTTATTTCCAATGTCCTCCAAGCCCCTCAAAGACAATATGAATACCAAATGGAGAAGGCAAGTTGGACATTAAACTATATGTCCTCATGCAATTTTGCAAGGATGACTTTTCTCCAGGGTAACACTGAAGCAGATGTTACGATTCTGTGAAAGTTTTATTTGTAATTTTATGAGATTAGAAAAAAATATTCCATATGGAATGTTCTCTTTGGTTTTCAGTAAGAATTATATATAGCATCGAAAGGTAAGAAACAGAAGGGGAAAGATTATTTATTTTGGCTAATTCTGTTGCTAGGCAGACATGTTATTTGTATCCTGGCTCCAAATTGCTCATTTTGAATATAGAACAGATTTTTTTTTCTTGTTGTGTCAGATGACAAAAGTTGAGACACTTCACCAATGGCTAGCCTTTCTGTGCCGGAAAATCCATATCATGTCATTTTTACACTCCAAAGATGATTCTGTTTAGATAGAGTGAAGTGTCAGGAATGAAGCCTTCTGACAGCAGGGTGAAACTCTCACATTTAAAGAATTCTCACCAGAGGTGTTTGTAATCTCTCTCTATTTTCCCTTCTTCAGAAAACCTGTTTGAAGATAAAGCAGAGTGTAACCTGTGCCCTGTCAGCTTCCTGCAGAGTGTTAACTCAAAAACCCCCATCAGTCACAGAGGACACCATTTAACAAGTTCCTGGTGACCAGGAATGAGTTCCAGATCACTTTCCACACTATCTGGCTGTCTTCTGCCACAGCCTTCATAGTTAGTCATTCTGTCCACAGAAGAGTATCTAACTTCACATTTAAAGCTTTCCCTAACAAGGTCCAGTATTATTGTGTACCTGTAACATAGAAATGTGGCACACAACTTGGCAGATTTTGATAACTTCAATAAAATAAGAATACTGTGTAATCATCCTTAATAGATCTAGTGTTTGCAGAACCAGTTGTTAGAAGTGCTGGCTTTTACTTTTGGTATAAAGAGTAAATCCAATACCCTAAGTGCTATGTTATTTTACTTAAAACAAATTAAAAATTCTTCTCATTGTACATTATGCCTATGTGTTGGGGTTCCCATGGTGAACAGGAAGGTCGTTCCTTTCATGGAGCTTGCATTGTTAGAATGAATGATTGGATAAATTATACCCTGGAAGCTGTGATGTTGAGGAGTTTTGTCTCTTCCATAATATTCCTTCCCACTTTTTTAAAAAGATTTTTTTTTTATTTTGAAATACATCTAGTTTCAAGAAGGGCCACAAAGATGGTACAGAATGTCTTCTGGTCCTCCTAAGCTGACATCTTGCATCTTGCATAGTCAAATGATCATCTATACATCTAAGATTGATACACACTATTCACGGGTCTATAGATGCTATATATGTTCCCTACTACCTATTTGCTGTTACATTGCCCTAGTTTGTATATCACATTGCAGGAAGTTGTCATATCTCCTTGTACTTCCTCAATCTGTGACAGTTTCTCAGTTTTTGTTTTCTTTTCAGTTATAATTTTGACAATCTTGAAGACTATTGGTAATATCTTGAAGAATGTCTTTCAACTTAAAATTGTTTGGTATTTTCTTTTCTTTTCTTTTTTCTTTTTTTTCTTTTCTTTTTTTCTTTTTTTGGTTTTTCAAGACAGGATTTCTCTGTGTAGCTTTGTGCCGTTCCTGGAACTCACTCTGTACCCCAGGCTGGCCTCGAACTCACAGAGATCTGCCTTGCTCTGTCTCTCGAGTGCTGGGATTTAAGGCGTGTGCCACCACCGCCCGGCAGTATTTTCTTATAAGACCTAAATTAAGGATTTGAAGAATAGTGCATAGAAAACATTTTCTTCTCATCACCTTATTAAAAGGATCATGATATCAACATTTTATAAGGAGTGGCACTGACCCTGATCGCATGCTTAGGATCAAACTGCCATCTTCTGCCTCTGAAGTCACTATTCCTCCCTTTTTTATTATACTCCAATCCTCAAAATTGACTCACGTACAAACTGCACTCAAGGGGAAGAGCATTGAACTTCACTTCCTAGAGGGAGGAGGAAGAAGTAATTTGTTACAAAATATGTTGAGATGCTAAAAGCAATATTTAATACAAGCCTTTTCTGAGTCCATGCATATCTTCCGTGTCTCTTTAATATGACCTCCTCAAGTGAGTATTACAAGTTACTGCTGTGAAGTTGAATAGTAATTTTTTTCTATATTTCTCATTCATTCAATATTTATTAACTATAATTTATTAACTTTAATTCTGCAAGGAAATCTACTCTCCTTTTCCAGTTTTCTGTTTGTTTGTTTGTTTGTTTGTTTGTTTGTTTAAACAGATATTTGTACTGGTATGATGATATTATGTATATGTTATTCTTTGGGTTCTGGTACAATCTTAGTATTATGTATTTTAATTTCAAATTGCTCCAACTGTGACCACTTCATGCTTTGCCAGACACTCTGCTGTTGCTGGTTAAAAATACAACCTTGTCATTGGCTGCTGCAAAAATTTTTGCTCTCTCTGACAGGGAGATTTCCTTCTAGGCAAGTCACACGAAGGTCTGTGATTAGCAAGCTTGGGAAAGAAAGCTGGAGGAAAGGTGGTGTTCTCACATTGAGAATTCCTTACATATGAATTGGAAACCGTCAATAGCGCTCTACTGAGCACAAGTGATAGCCGTAGCAGAGAATGCAGGCAGCATTCATGTGGTTGAATTTGTTTATACATTAGTAATAAGCATGCATTTCCTTTAGTGAGATACCACACACTCATCAGTTACTTCATTCCTCACAACTTCTGTCTGAGTCTAGTAAAATGTCCTATAAACAAGACTGATTAACAATTACGTGTTGAGCTTTATCTGTATCCTTCACTTTGTCATGGGAAGAAATGAAGGATACATTTCTCTTCTATGAAAGAAGTGTTATATATATATATATATATATATATATATATATATATATATATAGTTTGAGCAGATGGCACTCATGCATGGATTGCTAGAATCTCTGGGAAATAAATTGGAGACAAAGAGAAACAATAAAGCAAACAACCTCAACACACTATTTACAGTAGCAAAGTAAAGTAAGACAGGAAACTCTCCAGAGTAAGACAGAAAGAAATCAAGAGTTCCTTCTGGGGGCAATTACTCCCCATTGTGAAGCACTCTCCTCCCAGTGACAGGGAGTCACCTGCAGAAGGTCAGAGTCTGGCTCAAGACAAAGAGGTATTAAAAATATGCACTGCTTTTCAGTAATGGACATCTTTTTAAAATATATATATATTTTTTATTTTTGAGATTATAACGACAGCACTGGCTCTTTTCTCATTCTGAATCATTCCATGTACCCTGCCCCTGCTAGCTCTCGTTCAAATTCACAGCAGGCCTCTTTTTCTTTAAATGTTGTTATATATATTATATATATAATATATGTTTATATGTGTGTTATATATATTATATATAATATGTTTATATATGTGTTATAAATATACATATAAATGTGTGTGTGCATTCCTAAGTACATAATAAAATTTGCTCAGTCTTTATAGTATTACTTCTATGTATACATTTTCAGGGTTGACCCTTAGGTATTGGATCACAAATTGGTGTGTTCTTGCCTAGGGTAGACTGTTTTTCTGCACTCAGCGTTCTTTATCTGCCTACCCTTCTTTGTCCAGGGTTGAGGCCTAGAGAGTTTTTCCTTATTCACCTTAGCAGGTCTACTGGTAGCATCCTTGTTCAAGTCATGTTGAGGTAGCCATGTTGGTGCTACTTCATGGGTGTAACTTCTGAAATTTCTAGGAAACACAATCTCATAGTAAACCCTGTGCTCCTCTGGCACTTACAATCATTCTGCTCCAACTTCTGCGATGAACTTAGGGCAGGTGTTATGTTGTAGATGCGTCAGTCAGGACTGGGCTCCACAACTCTGCATTTTCATCAACTGTAGTTTTCTATAATGGTCTCCATCTTCTACACGGAGACGTTTCTTTGATAAGGGATGAGGACTATACTTATCTGTAGGTATGAGGACAAATATTTAGAATGTATTTAGGGATGATGCTGATTTAGCAAAGTAATTGTAGTTTCTCCTCCAAGATCCATGACTTCTGTAGCACTGAGTTGTTGGCTAGGTTTCCAGTACTAGGCATGTTTTTCCTTTTGTTGAGGAGGTCTTAAGTCCAATCAGAGGGCTATTGGTTACCACCAAGGTATCTTTGCCAAAACTGTACCCTTAGGGTTATCATTCCATGCTGGTCATTTTTTGGCTCATAAGCATTATAGCTGGGTAGGAATGTTGTTTGTTTCCCTCATTTGGCAATTTGCATGGCACCATCTGGTATCATGAAAGGTAGTCTTCAAAGAGGAAAATTTCAGGTCTGATCGAGTTCAGGAGTTCCCTGGACCATGTGTCTAAAGTGTATGGTGTCTTCAACATTAAGAAATTACTTTCCACTTCTCGGGGGCAACCAAGGGCATTTGCGATAGTCTGTATGTATTAGGAGTCTCTTGGACAGACCTGACCAACAACTCAAAAGAGGGCTTCTCATGCCTAGTGCTGGAGTTTTGTTAGATGGTCTGTTGCTCTTGGGGAGAGTGTTGTCAGCCCAGAAAGTTTCATTTCATTGAAACTATATATGTATATTTATATACCTGACTTATGTGTATTATAAGTATTTTAGGTAAAATAATTAATAGTATCATTACTTATGCATTTTCAGACCTGTGAATATTTGGGTATTTTCTTGTGCTAATGTGATCTTATCCATCAGTACATGTAGGATGGATTTCTATTAATATACAGATGCTTCTGCAGTGTCTGGATTCAGGAATATCTTGCTTCAAATATGAAAACACAAAACCTCTTGGATATTTGTATTCTTAAATATGATGTTAGGAATTCTAACTCTTAGGGGCATTCAAGTTACAATTTATTCAGGCACCAAGTATCTGTAGGCTCACTCAGAAGCATTGAAACTTGCAAAATATGCATGCTATTTTTTTTTAGAGGAAGAATAAGGCAAAGACTCAAGACGACCATCTCTACATTAATGTATGCATCTGGTAGAATCAACCTAGCAGAGAAGATGGGAGAGTGTATGGGAGTGTCCTTGCCAGAGAATATGAGAACATATCTCTTCTATGTCTAATAACATATATTAAGTGTAATATAATATGGTGTAATGAATTTCATTTATCTACTATAACAGCTGGGTCAGGAAACACCATATTTTATGACAGAGCACCATAAAGATAAGTATCTGAGATAGCTGATTAAAAACCATGGTATCACAAGAAACTGCCTTCTGAACGTCATTTTTGGAAAAGAGGAGAAGAAACTACTTACATAAAAATCAAGCACATTTTTTTAATGTAAGTGATTTTTTTCTTGGCTTTGTACATAGGCTTAATCTCTCTCCTCTCCCCATTCCACATGTAACACTGCCAGCATTGCTACAATTGGGCTATATCACCTTTCTCTGTCTGCTCAACCCCCTCTAATACTAACCTTTGTCTCAAGTAATTTTACCTATCATTCTCTGTCTCTCTCCTGCTCCCTATCTATCTATCTATCTATCTATCTATCTATCTATCTATCTATCTATCTATCTATC
>CABHPH010132245.1:0-16463 GCA_902168325.1 Peromyscus nudipes | reverse complement strand
ATCTATCTATCTATCTATCTATCTATCTATCTATCTATCTATCTATCATCTGTCTACTAATAACTATACTCATCACTTAATAGAGTGTTATCATTATCACTCTTTTATTTCTAGTCATTCTTATGCAGAATGATAGTGAGTAAAAATGTGATCTTTTACATTTTTGATTTTTTTATTATTATTTACAATACAAATTACAGATTTATATTCTCAGATTATAGAAATTTTGTTTTTGTTTTGAGATAGGGTCTCTTGTATTCTAGGCTGACCAAAATCAAATTTGCTTTGAAGCTGAGGATGGCTCAGGCTTCTGTTGCTCCTGCCCTGTGTCTGAAGTGCTCGGCTCACAGGTGCTCATCATCTCACTGGTTGTGTGAGGTGCTGCGTATTGGACTGAGGATTTCGGGCACGCTATACATGCACATTGTCAGCCAAGCTGTACTCTCAGCCCAGATAATTTCTATTTTCTACAAGAAGAACCAGACAATTCTCTTCATTTCTCACCATTTGGAGTCCTTTTCTCTCCATTTCAGTACTAGAAATTCTTCTGGCCCTACTCATCTTTAAAAAAAGTAATTCCCCAAATAGGAAAAAAAGAAGCAAAACAAAAACAGACCAGTCTATTAACAGAAATGAGGGAATTATTAACAGCCTCCTCTTTAAATTACAGATGCTGGTTTGGGAGGTCTGGCTTGAAAGGAGTCTACTTATCTAATGAAGTAGCTTTCATAAATTGTGACTTAACATTACCCAGGAATCTGGCTAAGTTTCATACTGACACACATCTTATTACTCTTAACAGGAATTTCAAGGAAACAGACATTTGCCTGGTTTTGATCACATAGCCTCAATTTCAAGCAGTCACATTTAGATTAGGGAGGTTTAAATTACAAATTTTATTTAATATGTGAATGTCACAATGATAAGAAGCCCATAAATATAAGCACGAAACACATTAGAATAAGATTATGCGCTTACACGGAAACTCCAGGAACAACAGCTCTTCACATTCAGTTCTGTATGGGGGAATTTCTCTGATAATGAGAATCATCACTCCATTCAAAACTAATATTTTTCTTGACATAGCAAAAGAAACCTTAACCTACAACTTGCACTGTAAATCAAATAACCCATTTATTATTCTATCAAAAAAATCCTGATAAAACATTGTTTAGATGATAGTATGGCAATCCTAAAATAGAACTCTTAAAAAAAGAGAAAGAAATTAGACGTTTGTGATAGTTAAAAAATAAGAACAATTTTTGCTTTAAGATGTTCCTCTTAAATTCTGTGGATATGTATACTTTTTGGTAAACATTAATAATGGTATATGACCCCAAAGGTCAGGTTAAAAATTGCCCTTGTAAGTACAACTTAAACTCTTTAGGAGTAAAAAATATAATAAAATCTTAAAAGTTGGTTCTTTCCTGAATCATCTCATTGTTCATAATGTATTCAAATGGCCATGTGTGTTAATAAACTATAAAATTAGTGCATTGTTGTGGGATGTTCTCTATGCTGTGAATATATTGCTATGATTGATTGATAAATAAAACACTGATTGGCCAGTAGCCAGGCAAGAAGTATAGGCGGGACTAGCAGAGAGGAGAATTGGGGTAACAGGAAGGCGGAGAGAGGAGATGCTGCCAGCTCCCTTGATGAGGAGCAGGATGTAAAGTACTGGTAAACCACGAGCCATTTCTAGATTAATAGAAATGGGTTAATTTAAGATAGAAGAACTAGATAACAAGAAGCGTGCCACGGCCATACAGTTTGTAAGCAATATATGTCTCTGTGTTTACTCGGTTGTGTCTGAGCGGTTGTGGGACTGGCGGGTGAGAGAGATTTGTCCTGACCGTGGGCCAGGCAGGACTGGAGAAAATTTCAGCTACAGTACATGGCAGTCAACTTCAGATGAACACAAGTTCATAAAAATGCCAACTTCACACCTTTTAAAGTGCACCATATATTGCCATCGAAGTGAGAGCAACTGCCTCAACAGCAAGGTGTCCCCCAAAATGTTTTTTCTTGCCTGTGAACACCATGCTAGGCAGACCAACTCAATCCAAACCACTCAGGGTTCTATCTGCTCTTTGCTTCTAACTTTTTCTCCTTTCCATTCACTGTTGACACTCCAGACTAAAGGCAATCTGTTCCATCACATCATTTCTCTTACTCATAAATCTGTGGTGATTTCCAAGTCACCAATAGCAATAACTCCATGAAACCCAGTGGGAAACGGCCTCCAGAATTCAGTTTGCCACTGTTCTTTCCACATTTGACTTCTGTCATTCACTACCTCATCTAAGACTTCTTACTACTTTTTATATCATGCTTTTACTTAGCACTTTATCACAATTTTTGTTCTCTTCACATGTCATGTTATCTTTAATCACAGTCACCTCCCCAATTATCTTTATTTCTAGATAGAACTGTGGTGTCATTTCATGTTTTTCCCGTGTTGAGCACTCAAATCTGGACCTTAGGCATGCCAAGAATCACTCTACATACAAATGTGAACTGCAGTTCCTGTCTTCCATTTTCTCTAGATAGTTTCAAATTTGCATTAGGCCCCCTTCTGAAGCTTTCAACACCTTGTTTCCATCTTTGGAAAGTAATCTAGTGGTTTTTGGTTATCCTTTTTGTTCATTTGACGTAATTTAATTCTTGAACTGTCATTTAACTACACATAAATTTCAAATTTCAGAGTGGGCTTTTTAATTTTTTTTTGAAAGAGAGGATTTATTTCAGTTCCACTTCCACTTCACAGGCCATCATTTAAGGAACTCAGGGAAGGAAGCAAGAACCTGGAGGAAGGAACTAAGGTAGAGGCCGTGGAGAGGTGCTGCTCACTGGCTTGCTCCTCATGACTTGCTCATTCTGCTTTCTTATAACACCTGGGACCACAAACCCAGGGAACAGCATCACACACAGTGAGCCAGGCCTTCCGAAATCATCCATTAGCCATGGAAACGCCCCACAGGCTTGCCTACAGGTCAATTTGATGGGGAGCTTTGTCAGTTGAGGTTCCTATTTGTGTAAAAATAGCATAAAAATGGCCAGTACAATTAACTCCTTGTCATCTTGGCACACAAACATATCACTAGTCAACTATAACTTTTCTTTTCATGCTAATCCCCATGATTTCATATTAATGTCAGCACAACAATACAAAACATTTCAAACTTTAAATGTCTTAAAGTCTTTCTATTCATTTAATATTTTAAATTGACATAGAATTACATCACCATCACTTCCCTCCTTTCTCCCTTTTGCTTCTCCTCTCCTCCTACTCAACCTTAAGACCCTAGCATACCCTCACCATCAAGTTGATAGCCTCCTTTTCATATGTGTGTGTGTGTGTGTGTGTGTGTGTGTATGTGTGTGTGTATATGTGTGTGTGTATGTGTGTGTGTATGTGTGTGTATGTATATATATATGTGTGTGTGTATACATATAATTATATATACATAGGCACAGATGAATATATATATATATAAATAGATCCTGCTGAGTTCATTTTGTTGTTTGTGTGTGTACTGTATGTAGCTCTGGTTCCGTGAGACTCAGTTCCCTCCTTTGGCCTCCAGAGGTTGACCATTGTACATAGGACAACCAATAAGGGGACTCATTCCTGAGAGAGGCCAGTTGTCCTTCTCCCAGGGGTAGCAGCTGCCTCTAGTTCTTTATCTGGAAGTGGGACTCTGTGAAAATCGCATCCTTCCATGTCAGCATATCCATCACTTTTGTCATTGTTCTGGTCTTGTTTATGCATTGATTCTACTACATGACTCCATCTCTCACTAATCTATTGCCGGCAAAGTCATATGGAGTGGGCAGTTCTGAGAATGGAGGCTCCACTCTCCATTTGGTGTTATGACTTTCATGGTGTAATTTTGGCTAATGATTCTAGGTTCTTAAAAGAGAGGAAAAGGAAGAGGAAGGGAGGGGAGGCAGGAAGAAATGATAGCAAAATCATCCAAAACTCATCTCTTCTAATATATTTGTTGATTAAATCTTCTAATGATTAGCTAGCTTAAAATTGAACTCCTTTGTATTTAAGTATTTAGTAAAACAGTATGAAATATGTTAACTGAAATTAAAATATACTAATTAAAACTTGAAAAGGCCTCTTTCTTAATTTGGATATGCTCCAAAGATAGAAAAAAATCTTTTTACAAGTTTACATTTTCACATCAAGGTGTTGTAGATATTGCAAATGTTAATGGGAAAAGGTTTAAGTGAATATCATTTTAAACAGGCTGGATTTTAAAATTTTTAAGAAATATTTGTGGGGATGACAAAAAGAATAAGACATTTAAGACAATGTAGAAACTTAAAAAAAAGTGTCGAATTTTAGATTGAGGTTTTGATAAATTTTTTCTTAAACTGTTTGTATGTGAAGAGGCTTTAGGCAAATCAGATTGAAGTAAACAGACCCAGATGTACTTGGTCCAGGAAGATTGGCATGTCCCACCACAGGAGAAAGACTTTCCAGGCTTGTGACATCTGCTCCAAATCTGGTTGTTGAGATGCTCTAACTGTGGATGTGGCCTTACAAAGGTGGATTTGATTATCCTTGTAGAGCATGCAGGACCTTATTTGGGATCAACCCTGAAAAAGTAGTTAGCCCTTGAGTCGTAAATGAAGGAGATTCCATTAGCAATTGGTACCTGCTTAGAAAGGAAAAAACAGTTTTCTTTATTGGACTGTCATGGGATATATCAACCACACTCCAGGGCAGACCCCATGTCCAGGGTTAGCTGGCCGATAAAGAACGGACTTATGGCTTTTTGTTGTTATCCTTATTTATTTGTGTGTGTGTGTGTGTGTATGTGTTTGTGTGCTTCTTATTTTGTTTTGGTATTTATTTGCCCTATAATTTTATGTTTGCTTTTAGTTTGCTTTGATTTTCATTTTTTGTTTTTACTATTTTCAAGGCGCGGGGGGGGGGGGGGGGAGAACATGAAATTGGGTGGATATGTAGGGGCTTGGATTGGGACAAGTTTAGGGAAGGCAAAGAATATGATCAAGCCGGGCTGTGGTGGTGCACGCTTTGAATCCCAGCACTTGGGAGGCAAAGCTAGGCAGATCTCTGTGAGTTCAAGGCCAGCCTGGGTTACAGAGTGAGTTCCAGGAAAGGTGCAAAAGCTATGCAGAGAAAGCCTGTCTCAAAAAACAAACAAAAAAAAAGAAAGAAAGAAAGAAAGAAAAAAGAATATGATCAATATATTTTATAAAAAATTAACTAAAAATAAAGAAGTTGAAGAGGATTCCTGTGGTTGCCCAGGGACATCTCCTTAGAAACAATTCTTTTTTTTTTTTTTTTGGTTTTTCGAGACAGGGTTTCTCTGTGTAGCTTTGCGCCTTTCCTGGAACTCACTTGGTAGCCCAGGCTGGCCTCGAACTCACAGAGATCTGCCTGCCTCTGCCTCCCGAGTGCTGGAATAAAGGCGTGCGCCACCACCGCCCGGCTTAGAAACAATTCTTAATGGTACATAAAGAATATAGAAAGGAATGCAAGTGATCTGGAGTCCTTCTGATTCATCAGACCACATTGGTACTACTTTGCTAGGTAGGTCATAATTCAAGGGAGTAGATACAGATGTCTATTAATGAATAGGACATTTATATTTTGGGACTCTATTGTTTGGACAGAGAAAATATATTATCTAGAGTTAGCTTTAAAGTGGAGATGACTATGCTATTTGCAGATAAAGAATTTCTGTAATTCTAAATAATATTTAAGACTTAAATATAATTACATCAACTATATTATATACAATTTTGATGCACTTGCTATATTCTATCTCTTATATTTCCCATGGGACTAAATAATGGAGTAAAATCCATCCATAAATGAATAAGACACAGTATTGTCTATAGCAATGGTTCTCAACCTGTGGGTCATGACCCCAAAAGACTATCAGAAAACACAGATATTTATATTATGATTCAAAACAGTAGCAAAATTTCAGTAATGAAGTAACAATGAATATAATTTTATGGTTGGGAGTTATCACAACATCAGGAACTGTATTAAAGTGTTGCAACATTAAGAAGGTTGAGAACCACTGATCTGTAGCCTATAGCACCTAGATGTATGAACTGTTTAGACAAAACCTCAGAAGCTGAGATTTTTGTAGACACTGTATTACCCAATATAGGTAAACCAACATTAACACTGAATTTGAGCAAAGTCTACTCAGAGGGATGTCTCCAGATTATGACACTTGGTCAGTTGCTGACTAACAATTGTGATGTGAAGTTCAATGCAATATTTTGGTTATGAAATGTCCATGTGTTACATGTTTGGTTGCCAAAGGTGGTGCTATTAAGAGGTAAATTAACCTTTTGTAGTGTGACCTACCAGAAGGCATTAGGTCACTGGGGACATGCCCACAATGGGATGCTGGTCTTTATTGATTCTTAATCATGAGATGGACATCTCTCATGTACCATATGATCCCCACTCATGATATGCCACTTACTTAAAGGACCCAACAGCCAGTAACAATTAATCATGAACTGGAGTCTCTGAAACCACAAGTCGGTATACATTTATATAAATGCATTATCTTTATAAGTTGGATACTTCAGGTATTTGTTACAGTATCAGAAAATTGAAATGATAAGTAATAGTTCACATCCAAATTGGAAAAATCTCCTTGTACACATATAACACACAGGGTAGGGATATAGAAGGGAAATGCAATTACAGATGACTAGCTAAAATTGCTTCAAAAAACGTCTGTCATAAAGCATAGAAAACAGAGGCAGGCTTTACTTTGTATATAAACTATAATTTTACATACTTTACATTATATGAAATGCTACTTGTATTACTAAAAGAGTTTCATTGTTTTGTATTTTCTACACAAGGCCAGGAAACACTTCTATCATGAATATGCAGTGGTTACATGGACAGAATAATTATTCAAACCCAGGACAGGCTTGACAATGATAGCGGCTCTATTTATGGGAGCACTGGGGAAGCACAAATAAATAAGATTTTTCCCAGTAAAAACATGTCACTTTTATCCAGTGTTTCTATACTAGATTAGATGAAGAGCAAATGCTAAATAGTGATGTCAATGTGATAGACAACATGAGTAGGGTCACACATTTGTTCCAGACACACAGACTGGTCTGGAGAGGTTGTTTTAGTTGGACTGATAGGACATCACAATTCCAATCCTTCACATCCATCATACCTAACAGCAGGAGTGGATCTTCCCTTCACTGTATTGGCAGCTGATACAGGATTGGCGAAAGTTTGGGGTGTTGCTGTTAAAGCTGAGTTCAGGCTTGACAACATTTCTTAGCATTGGTAGGATGTGGAATATACCAGTGATAGACATGATGCAAAATAAAATTGCTTTCCTTGTTGCACCTGGTTTTAATAATTCAGCATGCTTAGCATATGACAGACAGTCAATAAATATGCAGAAAATGAAATACAAGATGCTATCATACAAATTCACTTAAAATAAGTTATCCATCTCTGCTACAGCTGTACAGAACATCTGTGACAGAACAGACAGCTCCAGAAGGACATACGGAGTCAATTTCACTGGTAGTTGTTAAATCTTCTTGCTTAGATTATGATGATCTGAAGTCTGTCTTTCTGCACTTTCTATCTTTCCTTTCCCTTCTGAATTAAGAGTTTCTTTCCTTTCTTGGTATTCTAATTCTCTTCTTTGGATACTTACTTTGCTCCAGGCAAAACATCCCATTAATTCAAACACTCTTAATATGATTTTCTAGTTGGAAGAAAAGTATATTGCAAATAATCTCAGGATAAAGCATGAGCTTGCTTTGTGTCAGAATTAATAGTTAAGTCATACTATTTGTTTTCTATTCCGGACGGTGCATTAACGTCTTGATTCATGAACTGTAGTTATTACTGATAATAAATTTTGTACCATGTTCTGTTTGCTGTTATCTTTGTTTTGTCTCATTTATCACTTTTTAATCTGGTTTGTGAACAGTCATATCTGCCACTAAAATTTCAAGAAACTATTAAATAGAACTGTTTTCTAAGAAAATACACCATCTCCTTCACTGAAGGGCCACTTAAGTTTAGAAAAATGGCTTACTATATTCCTTTACTATCTCCCCTGTCCCTAATCCATCATTCTTTAGATTGTTAATCTAAACTTCTGTATAAATGCTGTGCCTTTTAATCAGTCATTATTTGAAAGAAGATTTTAGAACATTTTATAAGTGATATATATATATATATATATATACTCAAACTTGACATATGAGGTGTTGTGTTTTCAAAAGGCAAATACAATTGCTAATTTTAAGTATGGGTATTTCTTCCAGCCTTTTTTTTCAAAACACATCGAATTCTCATGGGGTGAAACGGAATTAAAGAATAGCTAGACAATCATAGAAGGGATCTTTTGTTTATTAAGTATCTTAGAGATTAAAGACACATTTTATTTATTTTACAAACATGTGGAAAGAGAGATCATGCTTCACTTGATACATCTACAACAGGACTCCTGCACCCAAAGCTCCAGGAGCATCATGGAGGAGGGAACAGAAAGTCTGTAAGGGCCAAAGGACCAAAAAATCTGCTGCAGAGAGTGTCTCTTAGATACATCAGAGAAAAGCTTCATTCATGATACTTGAACAATATGACTGCCTAGACAAGACCTGAAGAAATACATAACCAACAAACATGCTAACATGGAAGGAAAAATCTCATGAGCCTAACCCTGGACAAACCCTAGAAAATTAAGGAATGCTGAGAGCCAGAGAAAATAATCTTCCCCAGGCATGTTCTCTCAGTTATCCAACACCAAGTGATCATCCCTGAAATCATATGTATCATGTGTATACAAGCAATGTCAATAGACTAAGCAGGTTATATTTATATATTTAGGTTTGCACATACACATGTGTGTGTGTGTGTGTGTGTGTGTGTGTGTGTGTGTGTGTGTGTGTGTAGCAATATCAAAGAATAAGAGAGCATGATTTTGAAAGGGAGCAGAGGGCTGGTATGTGGGAAAGATTAGAGAAAAGAAAGGGATGAAAAAATTATGGAATTATATTTTAATTTAAAAAATTAGAAAGATAAAATGTAGGTATATTGAGATATAGAAGCACTTCAAGCTCTTTGCACTGTTCAAATACTGTCCAAGATGTAGCTCTAATTTGTGGAATGCAAAGAGATGTGACCAAATCAAGAACAAAACCATAACTTCTGTAGTCTCAGTTCAACACACATGGATCAAGACCACTGTTGCCAATAGACCTTCTTTGAAACTAGCCACTTTTAACTTTGGGTGTGTGACTTAAATCCAGGGCCTCACATATGGTAGGCATACAATTTACCACTGACTACATGTCCAGCTATGATACTAGCCATTTTTTATAATTACTGTTTTGAATAATTTATTCCTCCAATATTGTGAAACTATCTGTAGTATCAAAAGCAGTCTACAAATGCAGTGCAATCGCAATCAACATGCCACCTCAATTCTATAAGCATTTGGTCGGGGTTTGTATTAGTGATTTCAGTAGGTGACTCACCATAGGGTAAAGAGAAATAAGTGCACATATTTTGATCTAAGAAAATAAAGAACTTAATGTTGCCTCATATCAGCATGTGAGATGTAATTACTAACATTAGGTAAATACCAATCCGCTAAACCAAAGTGGCTCCAGAATGTTTTAAGAAGCCATGACGACCTCCTACTATACAGTCTCCTGTACAAAATAGAAAATTGTTATACAAGTAGGAGTATACATGAGTGAATTTCTTTTTGTGTTGTGAACGTCTATTCTGTGTAGATAGTCACCAGGATGCTTTCCCACTAAATATAGTTTGCTGCCTTAAATTGTTGGCTTAATTTTGAATATTGAACTTGGAAAAGATGAAACTCCTTGAAGGTTTCTTTTCTAACTCTGAAATTATAATTGTTTTGCTGCAAATTGGGCTGCACAGGATGGATGGTACAGTGAGTTCTACAGCTTAGAGTTCAGTGACCCTCAACTGTGTCATTTTCTGTTAGAAAATAATATCTGAACCAGGCGGTGGTGACGCACGCCTTTAATCCCAGCACTCGGGAGGCAGAGCCAGGTGGATCTCTGTTCGAGGCCAGCCTGGGCTACCAAGTGAGTCCCAGGAAAGGCTCAAAGCTACACAGAGAAACCCTGTCTCGAAAAACCAAAAAAAAAAAAAAAAGGAAAATAATATCTGAGGTAAGAACTGTGAATTGATGGTGACTGGAACTCTTCCATGAGTCAGATATCTTTTTTTTGGTCCATGAATATTCTCTCATCGATAACAATGAGAGTAGAAAAGGAAACAGAAAACATATTTTTGTTTGTCAGGATAAGATCTGCTAAGAAGTGGCACTAGCTGGACTGTGCACATTGCTATGTATTAACAAATGATACTCTTGTTACCTGTGTGAAATGCTCTGGGTACTGAGAAACAAAGGCTCTTCAAGTATGAAGCTTTTTTTTTTAATTTAATTTAATTTTATTTTATTTTTCTTTATTAAGAAATTCTCTACTCACTCCTCATGCTATCCACAGACCCCCCCTCCTCCCTCCTCCTACCCCCCAGCCCTCTTTCCCAAGCCACCCCGAATCCCCACATCCCCCAAATCGAGGTCTCCCAACTAGAAATTGAAGTGAAGAGTTAGGATGGGAGAATTCGGTAGTATCTTGTCTTGGAACATACTTGTGTATACACGAATGCATATCAGGTTAGCTGCTATTCCCTGTTGGGTCTCCCCAGTCCTCAGGTACCTACTTTCTTTGCTCCTGTGTAAATGAAGAAATGCATTCTCAAACACGCTAATGGTGATGCATCACTCAATTCCAAAAGCATAAGGAAAAATTTAAAAGATCCACAGATTGTATCATGCTCCATGAAAATATACTCTTGGTAAATTATTGGTGGATCCATTTAAACAAGCTTACCAACATGCTAATAATCAGGTAGACCCTGCAGTATGACATGCTTATGATGAACCCCTTTGAGCTCTAGAAATTCCTTTTTTTTTTTTTTTTGAGACAGAGTTTCTTTGTGTAGCCTTGGCTGTTCTGGAATCAATTCTGTAGACGAGGCTGGCCTCAAACTCACAGAGATGCACCTATCTTTGCCTACCAAGTGCTGGGATTAAAGGAGTGCACCACTACCACCTGGCCTGCTTGAGAAATTCTTAGACTCAGTCTTCTATTTTATCTTTAAAGAAACTAATAGAAATGTATTTATTTCAATATACTTCCTTTTTGTCTTTGGGATAGGGATAGCTCTTGATGAACAAAATAACTCCTCGTAATTACTTTGAATTGGTATTAATATTTAGGTTATTAAATTGAACAAAATTTTAAAACTTGTCTTTCTTTTGGCCTTTCAGTTTAACATTAGTTCTTAATATATATTCTATCATTCTATCTAATAAGTCTTTGTAGTTACTTAGGATCTGAATATTCAGCTCATTAATTTGGATAAAGCTTTAAACTTCAGCTTAATTTCAGCCTTTCAAATTAAGCATGTAGTTGTTGATTTGTTGGTATATTCTATCATTTAATCTACTAACCATCTTTACATGCATCAACATAGCAATTAATGGAATTTAAAATTTCATTAAAGCTTCATATTTCCTTTAGAAATTGTATTTGCTCAATTTCTTTAGCTTGTTTGTGCCTTCACAAATATTCACAGTTTCTACCATTTCTTTCATTCATTTCAACAATTCACCAAATAATGAGTGTTTCTCATGTGCTTATTAGTTTACATTCAGATGTTTTTGTTTGTTTAAACAGACCATTTATCAAGGACCCAACTTGAATTTATTAGTTGATTTATGTTACTGAAAACTTGATAGTTAGGGAGCCAAGCCTTCTACTGTGGCTGAACCAGAAGCCCTAATGAGACATCATAGTATTTGCCTCTGCTGCTCTTAGAGTCTTTTGACAGGCTCCTGCACCTCCACATTTCAGTTTGAGTTTGAGTCTGTTTCTTCTCTTTCTACAATGAATGACTTTTTCCGTATGGTTAATGAACATGATTGTAACTCCCTCATTTGAATTTTCTTTTCATCTTGTGGTTTAGGGTGAAACAAGAACATTTCTTATAATTTTACAGGTCTTGGAGAAGCAATCTGGGAATGGCCATTGAGTGGTCCAGTTTGAGCTACTTGACTATCTCTGAACAAATTATAGAGACCACATATGTATATGAGGGTAGGATTGTGTCATGTGTGTGTTCTGGGCTGGAATCCGCTATACTTAAGTTGCCTGAAGTGGCCACGGGTAGCTTTTAAAAAAAGGATGGCTGACAAATTCCCTGCCCCCCTCTCTCTAATATCAGGAGTAAAATCCATACAGCATTTCTTCTGTAAAATTTAGTATTCATTCTAAAAAAGAAAGTAGACTCACGTGACTAGTGATTATTTCAACTTCAATGAACATTAAAAGGGAAAGTATAGGATTTTAACTTGCTTTAGAAGGAACATAGACTGGTCTGCAGATAAGGACAGACATCCTTTTGAAAAATATTACTGAGAAATTCATTGGATTCTTTTTTAACTAACTAGAAAATAAGATAATGAAGAAAATCACACATGAGGAAGAGAGAAGAGGCCCCATAAGAAGTCTCAGGAAGGAGGAATTGGGACACGAGGTGAACAAGGAGACTTGATAGAATGCTTTGGCTGTACTGAGGGTGAGGGAAAACAAGAGACAGAGCTGGGGGATGGGGAGAGATAAGGGCCAGGCCATGTCATGATTCATGGCTTTTAGGGTTGTGTAACCCAAAGGAATGGAACTAATGATAGGAACTTTGTGCCACTGTGGATTTGGTACAAGAAGATATGGAAGCATCACAATATTTGAAGACATCTGGACCTTAAAGTTTTTCCTGCATCCTTCCATGCCACTGGTGTTGGACCTTGTCTAGGGTGGGATTACTCCCGAGTCTGAGGTCCTGTTTAGAGATTCCAACCTCAGTTGTTTTTATCTGAGGGTATATGTGGTGCATGTTATGTGGGTGAGTGACTCTAGGCAATCATTTTACACTCCACACTCTGCTGAAACATAATCTTTCCTGCTGTCAAATCTTGAAAAATCTTGAAAATTTTATAACCATCTTCATCCATCCTTTTCTCTTTAAGGAAATGAGATATTTAAGGAAATGATGTTGCTGTGAAGCCAACCTCTTTCCATCTTCAGATTGGAAATCAAGCACTGGCAGCTTGGGAAACCTCTGGTATTCAGAAGAGTTCTAGTTCAACCCACTGCCCAATTTTTACTGTGGTTCTCCTACTGATGCTCATGTTATACATTTGTGTGATGATGCATAATCATAACTAATCTCACTGGATTAGTTATAAATGCCGAGCAGGTGATGAATGTAACCTCCAGTGTGTGGCCCAATGCTAAAAGAATAATTATGAAAGAATAAATAATCTCACCTTCTGATTTGCTTTTAGAATTTCACATTATTTAAATGTGATGATAGTCTAAATTTGGATTAGTCTCCCCTTGACAAGTTGTTCATGATTAGCGTGCAATAGCATTTGCGGAAATGAATTAAATTGAGAAAAATAAATCAAGATTGTTTTTAGAATGCCTGAAACTATGTAACTTTTATATATAATTTGATTAAGAGATCAAAAGAACAGAAAAACTATTTGAGTCATCTCCTTTTAAATTCCTCTCTTTGTAGACACACACATTCGTGACCTTTGTCCTTTCCTCAGACTCTCTCCATCCAGAAGATGCCTGCTGTTGCAAACCTGGAGGGGACAAGACAGGAGGAAATGAGAGAAGCTGTCTCTGGGCCAAATAATAACCTCATCTCATCTGGTCAGGACCCAGTAGTCTATGCTCCAGCTCTTAATGGTAAGAATTGTATGCATTTTCCTTTGCTAGCCGTTTGGTGTGGTGGTTAAGCGCTGCTAAGTGGAGGAATAATAAACACACGCACATGTAATTCTCGTTTCTGAAACTCTCATGTTCAGTTCCTGGGCCTAACCCTGACTCTCACAATTTTGTGTGATCCTTTAACCTTCAGTTTGCACTTGAATAAACAACACATCCAGGCCTCCAGCAGTCGCTGGTTGGAACTGCTCTGTGGCTAGTAGGAGCGGAGATCTCAGTGATACAAAAGTATTCCTGGCATTTGGACTCCGGAGCTGTTGTACTCTTCTGGAAGGGAAACTTTAAAGATGAGTTGACATGGCTCCATCAGCAAACATCCCACCGGATGTTTTCTTAAGCATTCTGAGCAAAGTTCAACTGCCCTTTGGGAGACAACACATATTTTTTCCTCATTTATAAATTTTTGGAATGATACCAGTCAAAAAAAATTTAGAGTTCATTAGGGGAAAAAAAAAAGACCAAATACAACAATGCCCTACTTGTCCTTCATTCTCTAGAACCATCTAGTTCTTTTTAAGTATCTCAACAATCATTTACTACCATCTCTTAAGGAAAGCAGGAAGCACCAACATGGTTTTATAGCTGTTGTAGAATAAACAGAAAGGCTTTACCACCCTGAGGTTAAGAGTCTTCCTGGAAGAGGGCTAGCTTCTTGGAGGATTCGTTCATGATTTCAGAGTTTGCTCACTGCTAATTTTAACTCTGTAAAGAACATTGGCAGTGCAAGGGAACCTTCACAAATTTATCTATCTTTTCAAATGCAAGTCGTCTCCTGCAGTTTACTTCTAAATGATTAAAGACCCAAAGTTCCACATAACTTGGGATAGTTAATATCCAGTGTGAGAAAATTTATGCTTAACTTTAATTACATTTAGCCATTTTTCTGATTTTCCTGTAGGCCAGTGTAGCCTGTAGTGTACTGCAGAACAAAAATAAAACAGTAATTCCTGGCTCCCCTGACCTGATCCCTCCTGTTCCCATCCCCACCCCACTTCCTGATCATCTCTAGCTCTCTTCACTTTCTCATGTTAGAGTATACAAGCTGCACACACCTGTCCATGCACATGTGGGGGCCAGAGGACGATGCTGTCATCTCTGTCTCTCAAATCTCATTTTCTGTCTGTCACTGAAGAGGAAACTGACCAATTCGGGAAGACCAACTGACCAGGAGGTTCCCAGAATTTGCTGTGTCCACCCCCTAGCACTGGGGTGACAGATATACACAGCAGTATCTGGTTTTGTTTGTGGGTGCTGCTTATTTTAACTCAATTTCTCATGCTTGCAGAGTCAGACCCCTTACCTCTTAGTCATTCCTCAAACCTCCAAATTCAGTTTTTTTTGTTATATTTATATTGGTCACTTCCATTTCCTTTTAAGAAAAATCTGCCTAGAGTATCTTTTCTTATTTTTCTTTTGAACTTACAGACATATTTTTCAGTGTAGTGTGTTAGTCTTAATTCTTCCTAAAACTATCAACCTACATATTTCTTAAAATATAAAGGTTTTATCTTTTGATATTTTAATCCGTTTGCAATTGTGTTGTGCATTTAGAAATCTCTATTTTTCTCTATGTATCACTTGATGAGTACCTGGGCTTGGACTCCTTGGGAGCCATTCACATTAATTTTTGAGAGTCTTTCTCTGTCTCTCTCTTTCTCTAAATTTTTATTTATTTTTCTCTCACACAATACATCCCAACCACAGCTTCCCCTCTGTCTGCTCCTCCTCTCAGTTCTACACCCCCCACCCCCTAAGCACAAGAAGCTAGAATAAGGCTAGGTACAAAACCTCATATCAAGGCTGGGTGAGGCAACCCAGTAGGAGGAACAGGGTCCTAAAAGCAGCCAAAAGAGTCAAAGATATCTCCAGTCCCATTGTCAGGAGTTCCCCTCAAAACTACAAGCCAACAACCATAACATATATGCAGAGGATCTAGCATAGACCCATGCAGACTCCTTAATTGCTGCCTCATCTCTGTGAGTCCCCATAGGCCCTGCTTAGTTGATTCCCCAGGCCATGATCACCCAGTATCTTCAACCTGTCTGGTTCCCATAATTTCCCCTCCCCCTCTTCCACAGGGTTCCTGGAGTTCTAATGGGAGTGATCCAATGAAGACCTCCCACCTGGGCTTTCCCTCTGTCTAATGTTTGGCTGTGGGTCTCTTCATCTGCTCTCATCAGCTGTTGACCAGACTAGGTAGTGACCTATGAATAGAGTAAAAGATCATTAGTAATCATTTAATTGATTTTATTTTTTGACCAGTCTGGGACATGAACTTCTCAATTTGGCTAAGCAGACTGACCAGAAACTTCAGAAATTCTCTTCTCTCTGTCTTCCCAGCACTGGAATTATACATGCAAGCCATATGTCCAGCTTTACACGGTACTAAGCGTCAGACTCAGGTCTTTATGCCTGCACAGAAAACACTTTACTGGCTAAGCCGTCTCCTTAGTCCCAGTGTATACTTTTGTAAAAATATTCTTCTTGATCTTCATAGTTTGCTATAGTTTGAATATTGATAACACACACACACACACACACACACACAC
>CABHPH010132244.1:445-21039 GCA_902168325.1 Peromyscus nudipes | reverse complement strand
TGTGTGGTCTCACCAGATCTACCCTGGCAATGTGTGGTCTCACCAGATCTACCCTGGCAATGTGTGGTCTCACCAGATCCTCCCTGGCAGTATAGGATCTTACCACATCTCCCCCAGAAGTGTGTGCCCTCACCAGATCTTCCTCGGCATGGCTGGAGTCGTGGGAGCTTTAAACAATGGACAGTGACAGTAGGCCATGGGTTGGGGAATAAATTCAAGTCACTGGGCTGAAATAGAAGCTTGGGAAATTCTTGACCACTGTGGCCCTGTTTTACCTTTCACTGGCACAGCCATAACTTGGGTGGAAGTGGTGATTAAATGTCTGTTGCTTTGTTGTCTAACTGTGGCCCGCCCGGGATCAGTGCAAGGGCAGAGCAGCACACACGAGCAGGGTAGAGTCTTCTAATGCCTCGGGAATTGTCTTCCTGGCCATCAGACAGTTCGCTGCCTTGTTTGCTTTCCTCCTCCCTTGCTGCTCCTGAAAAAGACTGCTCCTGTTTAAGGGAATGGGGAGATACAGAAAGAGTCAACAAAGGATATTGATAATCTGCAGCTGAATGACAGACTCCAAGGATGGGCAAATAGATCAAGAGAACAGAACAGGGATAGAATTCAATCCCGCACACTTTGTGATTCATCTGTTTTCAACGAAGGTGTCAAGTCAGTGCAGTGCAGAACGAGAAGACATTTTAACAAATGATGCTGGAACTATTCAATATCCTATAGAAAAAAATCTTAAAAGAATCTCTACCTCACCAAACATGGCTGCATATGCCACAGACCCAGTACTTGGAAAGCTGAGGCAGGAAGTTCATGACTTCAAGGTCAGCCTGAGCTACACAGCAAGACTGAAAAAAAGAAAAGAAAGAACCTTTACCTCTATCTTAACACATACCCAGAAAACAACTTAAAATGAGTCATAGACCAAAAAACAAAAGGCACCAAGCCATGTTTTTTCATTTATTTTTTTCAGAATTTCATACATAAGTGTATGTTTACATCATTTTTACCCCTTCCTCTCTCCACTCCAACTCTTCCCCTGCCCCTCACTCCTTCTCAAATTCATGACCTCTTCTTCCTTATTATTGTTACATATATATGCACATGTGTGTATGTATAAATATAGCCTACTGGGTCTACTTAGTGTTGTTTGAATGTATACATGTGTAGGACTGACCACTTAGTGCTGTTTGTATGTCTACATGTGCAGGGATGACCACTTGGTGCTGTTTGTATGTATACATGTGTAGGGAGGACCACTTGGTGTTGTTTGTATGTTTACATGTGTAGGGATGATCACTTGGTGCTGTTTGTATGTATACATGTGTAGGGATGACCACTTGGTGCTGTTTGTATGTTTACATGTGTAGGGATGACCAGTTGGTGCTGTTTGTATGTATACATGTGTAGGGATGACTACTTGGTGCTGTTTGTATGTTTATATGTGTAGGGCTGACCACTTGGAGCTGTTTGTATGTTTACATGTTTAGGGCTGACCACTTGGAGCTGGATAACCTGTCAAGAGACTCATCTCTGGAGAAGACTGATTCTCTCAAGCACTCTCATAAGTCATAATTGCCTGTAGTTATGAATAAGACCTTGTGATGTTTTCCCCATCGATATTGTCCTGTGACTAAAGTGTCTTTCCACATTGTTTTTGAAACAGGGTCTCTCTTGAAACTGCACTTAGTTGATGTGTTTGTCTGAGTTATTCTAATATCAATAAAAACTCAGGAGTCAGCTATTGGCGGTGGGCCTGAGAGATCCAAAGAGCAGCAAAGAAACGATCAGCTGACCCTAACTCTCCATGCTTCCCAAATCAAAAAGACCACCAATCTCTCTAAGTCCCTACCTATCTCTTCCTGGGCCCCCCATCTGGGTCCTCCAAAATCTCTATGGCTGGTTGGGGATTTAGCTCAGTGGTAGAGCGCTTGCCTAGCAAGCGCAAGGCCCTGGGTTCAGTCCTCAGCTCCGGAAAAAAAAATTAAAAAAAAAATGTTTAACTCACTTACCCAGAATAAACATTTGCTTTCAAAAAAAAATCTCTATGGCTAATTCCAGTCAGCACCCTTAATTTCAAGGTAAACTTCATTAGCAGTCTCGGAGTGTCAGTGCAAACAAATATCCCACAACACTTAGCTTCCACTAGAGTGGCTGTCTAGGGAGCCCCCAGAATCTGCCTGTCTCCACCTCCACTACAGCTGGTATGACATATATGTGCTGCCATGGCTTTCACATAGGTACTGGAGATCAGAACTCAGCCATTGAGCCATCTCCTCAACCTCTTTGTTTGTATGGGCCATAAATACATACCTAAAACAAAAACTATTCCCAGAAAATGTAAGAAATAAAAAAAAAAGCTGGAAAAACAAGCAGTTTCATTCATTATTGTTTAAGTGAAAATGAGCACAGACTTTTTTTTCCTGAAAACCAATGTAGTCAGAATTTATTCTTTTACATGCAATGATGTCTGGTCCAGAGATAGAAATCTTAGGACTAACCTAAAGAAAAACTCACCCATGTCCATAGGGATGGACACGCAAAACCATTCATTGCAGACTTGCTTTTCATTGCAGACTTGCTTGGGAGACTGAACACTTGGAAACTTTCTAAACACAAGGCAGACATGTGCTTACTGATGTTAAGAAGAGCTACTGTTAGGCCAAATGCAGGGGGAGATCACAGAACAATGTAAATTATCCTACTCATATTATTAGACACTTAGGACGTGAATGCAGGCAAAGGTATTTCTGGAGGGACTCACATGTAAGCTTAGCAGTGTTTACCTCTGAGCCCAAGAGCTGGACATTCTTGTCACTGCTTTTTACTTGATGTCTGTGCTGCCTGAACTGTTGATCACTAGGATGAATTTACTTGTTACCTCTGTAATTAAGAGAAAGTCAAACTGTGTGTTTGCCATGCCCACACTCTGTGAAAAGCCTTATGTGCATCATTTCACTATGTCCCACGAGATAGGCACCCAAAAACTGGGAACTGAAGCTTAGGAAATAAGTTATGTTAAAAATAAAATCTGATAATTTGACCTCCCCCAAAATCTCTGGGATCAGAACCTCTGAGGGTGTTTTCCAACTATATGTACTTGTAAAATATCCCGTGTGTATGCAGTATGTAGCCATGGCTGAGAATCAGTGGTTCTTCCTATGAGGCCACATTGATAGTAAATGCTGGCAGATCAGGGGCTGGAATTCAGGTCCATGCTGCCACTTCATGCACAGAAGAAAAGAGGAAATGGACTAATATATAAATTTATATGTGGCTCCTCAGTTGCGATAACAAAATATCTGGTCGTTTATGGAGTACAGGAGTTTACGTAATGTGACTCTGGGGACTTGGAAGCTGTGGGGCACAACACTGACAGCTGTTCAGCATCTGGCCATGGCCTTGAGCTACATCACAGCATGGAGGAAGGATTACATGGTGAGACCGTATTAGTTACTTTCCTATTGCTGTGCTAAGACACCATGACCAAGACATATAGAAGAAGGAGTTTATTTGGGCTTGCTGCTCCAGAAGGTTAGTGTACACAATGGTGAGCAGAGGCAGCAAGCGGAAGGCATGGTGGCTGGAGCAGCAGCTGGAAACACACATCTTAAACAGCAAGCACAAAGCAAAGAAGTGAGCTAGAAATGGCAGTGTAATGGGGGTAACGGCAGTTGTTGAGGGGATTGCTAAGTTCATTCTCTGACATAAATAAGGAATTGATGGACCAGGAAAGACTGAAGACAAAGTCTCAGAGAAAAGTAACATCTTTATACACTCAGGATGTGAGGAGCCTAAGACTGGAAGTCTGTTAAACAGGCGCTGGCTTGGGTATGTTATAGGCCCCCTAGCTCCTCCTCTTTCCCTACTAATCCCGTCTAGACACTCACCCGTGCCTTCCTGCCATTTCTCCTCACAGAGTCTTCCACAAACAGGAGGCTACTCTCTCAGTGAGCCTACCTTAGCTTTCCCTCCCAATGTCCTTCTAAGCAGATGTCAGCACAAGTCTTTAAACCCTCAAAGCCTGACTCCACAGACACCCTTCTTCCAACAATGCCACACCTCTGTGCTTCCAAACAGAGCTGTCAATCGTGAGCCAGGAGTTCAAACGCCTGAGACTGTGGGGGACATTTCATCCAAAACACCACAGAGGCAGAGAGAGTGAGACAACTCTAGTCTTTCTTTTGTATAAAACCACCTGATGCCATCAGCAGGGTCCAATCTTATGAGCCCAGGAAATACTAATAACCTCCCAAAGGCTCCTCCTCCAAACATATTAACACATAGATTTAGAATTTAAGTTTTGAACACACAAACATTTGAGGTGTATACTCTAACCATACCAATATAGACTTAAAAATAGGCATGGATGTAAGTGTAAACATGTACATACCTACTATGTACTGGTAAGTTTTTCAAATATTGAGGAAGAACACATCAAGCATAAAATAAGCCATGCACGGAGCTTCTTCCTGCTTGGGTAGTGCCCCATCTTTGTGTCCCTGCTTTCTGCAGAGACTGCTCTGAGGATGCTATTGCTGATACTTAACATACGGATTAATCAGACAGCAAAAGCATTCAGCCAATCAGCATAGATCCTGAAATTTGCATAAGAGCAAAGCTGAGGCTGTGACATTTGGGTCCCTGGGTCCTGAAAAGGAAGGGTTGCCAGTCAGGATGGCCATAGTGTGACCCTCAGAATGCTGTAACATCCTGTTTTGCAGCTGGCATGGAAATCATTCAGAAGTTTAGGACTGGTGCACTGCTCCCACTGCTTCCCTGTGTCCAGATGAAAGTCTGAGTACTTTTACAGGTTGCTCTAACAAAGTCAAGCCACAATCTCACGTTTCCACCATAGACTGCTTCTTGGGTGTTGTGAGGAAAAGGAGACCCACAAGTCATCTGCGATCCACACCAAGCAGCCCCTACCAACTGCTGTGTGCCCAGCAGCCCCCAGTCACATCCATCTCCACGAGAGTTTGTCACTTTGCTGGTTCTTTGGCGTATTCCCAACCTAAGTGGCAGCTCCAGTTGTTTCCCAGCAAATCTCCAAGATGATAGTTGCCACCTGTGGGTTCCTGTGAACACGATGCTTTACACGTGATTAATCAGAGAAGCAGAGAACTGTGGAGTGTTTGAGGAGTGCGTGTGCGTGTGTGCGTGTGTGTGTGTGTGTGTGTGTGTGTGTGTGTGCGCGCGCGCGTGATGACTGTGGAAGATTTAAATTATAGGCAGTGTTTGCTCACAAAACCACATTAGCAAAATGGCAAGGAAAACAAAACTATAAAATCCCATAAACTGCAAGTTCACAGACTATAAACAGCTCAAGTCCACCTGACAGTTCACTAACTAATTCGTCACTGAACAGCATCTCCAGGAGGCCTGGAACCACAGGTGCTGGTATTTCTTGGAAATCAAACTGCAGCTATTTCTGTAATTGTTAGGAAAGTATGTTCATCTTTTTCTTTCCATTGAAACTTCATGCCTGGTCCTAATTCTTTCCTTGCCTACCTGTGAGGATCATAGACTAACCTATGATCTATGATCCCCTGATCTATAAAGCACGATGTTTCTAAGTCATTGAAGACAATCTGAAAGGTTTGCTTAGCGTATTTGTCAGAGCTGGTTGGGTGGCAAGTGGCAGAACTTCTCCATAGTGACCTAAGCCAAACAAAAAGATGAGTGTTCTAGTGACACTCATGGGTCAAGACGAGTGACAGATGGATCAAGAGGCTCCAATGACTCAGCTGTCCTCTACGTGGCCTCATTCTCAGGCAAGCCAGGAGGCCATCCGACAGCTTCAACAGTGAGTTCACTGTTTCAGTAACCACACTGAACTGGTGTGAATCACACTTTGGGAAACACCCCTAGCCCATTCTCATGGAGACCTACCCAAACTCTAGGCGTGTGCATGAAATCCTCCACATACACAGTTGGATCTCTGACCCCCAAGCTAAACAAGGCAGACTGGCTCTGCCTAACTTTCCATAAGATGGAAGCGTGGTGATTCCAACATTGAGATCTTAATCCTAGATTGGATCATCAATCTCCCATATGAACCAATGTGCCAAGTGATTGAAGAAAAAGAGGCCTCCTGGTTAGCCCTACCCATGGTTATGTCAATCCTGGACCAGTGGTGAAAAGTGGGGAGTCCCACAGCCTCAGACTCAAGAGTATCTTGCCAAGATAATCATTTGCCATTTTCTGTTTCTGAAAATCAGGTGTGGTAATACACCCTGTAATCTTAGCACTGGAAAGCTGAGGCAAGAGTTTCTGGTCCAGCCTGGGCTACACAATAAGATCCAGGCCATCCTGTACTACACAGTGAGATATTGTCTCAGTAAGCAAGAGGGGTTTGAAAGGGATGAATATTGTATAGCTATTTTCTTTGACTTGAAACATTCCCTCCCAGTGGATGGAAAGAAACTCATAAAACTCAGAAAGCTCAGAAAATTACTAGACTCTGGAAACTGAGAAAATTACAAGACTCATAAGATATACCACCCCCAAGGTTACATAAGCAGCAAGTGTCTGCTGGGGAGGGGACTCTACAGTGGAGCTGCCTACAAGTTGGGCAGGGAGGTCCAGAGATGCAGCTTTCATGAGTCCTCACCCATGCTTCTATGGGCTTTTGGTGATACAGCTGTCTAAGTGTCATCCATGCAGGTAACCCAATAAACTCAGTTTGCCATACCAGAATCATTTCTTTGATCTGTCATTGGTGTCTTACCTGGAGTGAGTAGACATTTGTTCACATCTCCCCCAGGGAAAGGGGGGATGTGCATTCAGGGAGAGAATTAATTGGAACAAAAATAATATGTGTGAAAATGCAAAATGAAACTCACTTGTAGCATCAATTACATACCCATTAGCATGGCTTGCAGGGTCTCCCATGTGGCCTGTCTATTGCCTGTCACATGATGTACTCTGGTTCCACGCTCTTCTTGTTCCTTATTCCCCAGCCATTATGTTCTTTGATTTTGTGCAAGAGTTCCCAATGTTTCCCGTATCAAGGATTTTATGTACATTTGTTTTATTTCCAAGAATGTTCTTCCACAAAGTCTGCATACATAGGTTTCTTATCATCCTTCTGACTCTAGATCAAGTATCAAACTTCAGAAAAGCCTTTGCCTGATCAGAGTATCAATCATCATCCCTGTCTATTTTATTCTTAGCATTTATGACATATAATATCCCTGTTTATTTTATTCTTAGCATTTATGACAACTTGAAATTTTCCTGTTCATGTGTTGGCTTGACATTGCTCCCTCCTCCTTCAGTTTCCTCCAGAAATGTCAGCTCCTCAAGGGCAAGCATCCACTCTCTCTTACCACTGTGTCTCCTGTATTCCATATTTTGCCTGATGCATAATTAGCTTGCTTCTATGTGGATAATGAATTGGTGGTTAAGAAAATTAATAGGGTCTAGAAATTACCTTACTCAAAACCCTCTATATTTCAAGCACTCTCAGTGTGCTATCTCCATAGCAACTCTCACCCAGCAGACTCTACAGGAAATATCATAAACAAGGGCTTACTTTCCATGTTTCATTAGGGTCCAGACAACCTAGAATAAAATTCAAATTCCCCAAAACTATGTGTACAATTTCATCTTCCATCTCTTTCCTTTGACTATACTAAGTTCTCACAGTATTCAGCTTCTTGAATTTAAACACCACACATATCCAGTTATCTCTTTTGTACGCCTTTCCTTCCGTTCTTTTGCTAAGCATCCTTCAATATTCCCTCTAAGAAACCATTTATGTGGTTGAGGAGATGGTTCTGTCAGCAAAGTGCTTGTTGTGAAAGCATGAGAGCCTAATTCCAGCCCCAGAATCCACAGAAAAAGCCGAGCATTTGATATGGGTTGCCTATCACAACCCACCAGTGACCAGTGCTAAGGAACTGACTCAAAATTCCAGCTGCAGTAGAACCAGGGAACCCTAAACAATACTGCTCAAGAGCACTTTGCTAGGTTTCTCTGAAGCTTTTCTTCCAAGATAGTTCAGGGTTCAAAGCAGAGACAAAAATAAATAAATAAACAAACGAACAAACATTTCTCATCATTCTCAAGAGATACGTTCAGGATACAAAAGGTCTCCAGGCCAAATGGGGGTCGTTTGCATAATGCCCTTGAGTGAGCTAAGACACATTGCTGAGAGGTGAGGGTAGGGAGGAACATCTTGCCAGTGGCGTTCCTTGGGCAGACAGATGCATTTCTCTGTAAACAAAACTCTATAGGAACAGGGGTCATAGAGCAAAATAGTGTTGGAAAGTCTATTATATGCAGGCTACAGATGCCCTCCAGAACTTGACAGTAAGACCGTACTGCTGAAGATAAAATATATTTGAGTTATAAGACATGGAGAAATCAAGGTGGTACCAATCTAGGGGCCTCATCCTTGCTCATACTTGCAGCTTTCACAGTACTGGAGGTTTGTACACACACTTTCCCTGCAAACTAAAATAATAACTGGCCGTACGAGATATGCCCACCAGTGAACTAGTGGCATGAATGTGACGGAAGTAACTGAATTGTTTCTGATTCCATTGAAAACCTGATCCATACGATGGAACTCATGCCTAGCACTGTTAACTAGACCAAATCCTTGTGACTGGCCCTGGAGGAGAAACCTAATATTATTATTCTGCTAAATGGAATAGTAATAAACTTCCCCATAAGTTCTTTTTTTTTTTCATATCCACAAATTAGTGCATCTCTCAACCCTCATCAGAGAAGCTTCTTTTTGCAGTAGATGGTAGTTAATACAAAGATCTACAATGGGCCAATGTGTAGGGAATAAGAGACTGTGTAGTACTCAACTCTAAATGTGACATCTATATCACACACACCCCTCCAAGGCTCAGATATTGTCATGGAAGAGGGGGCAGAAAAATCTTTGAATGGAAATAAATAAATAAATAAATAAAAAGGGAAGGACATGGCTGGTCCCAGGTTTTGGTACCAGATGAATGAAAAAAAAAAAAAAGAAATAAAAAGGAATGGACATGACTGCTCCTAGATATGGTGGAAGAAAAGGGAGAGCACAGCCAGAGGCAGGGAGAACCTGGAGGCCAGCGTCTGCTTTGATATGTTAAATAGGCACCTCAGCCATTGGTCCCGGGGTTTGAAACCTAACAATCTTAAGAGTCAGAAATAGTGGATGTCTGCAGCAAAATATTTGCTGAACATGGCAGGGTCATTGCATACATGAACCCACTGCAGCTGGGTCTGCATGGACAAGACCCCCTCCCACAAGATCAAGGTAGCCCAAGTCCTAGCGTGAACAGGGGAGGGGCTCACGAAGTTTCTCCCTAGCTCAGGAGCTACTGGCACCTGAAGGCTCCTGGGGGAGGAAGAGTCAGTTCTCTTCAGTGATACAGCTCCTGAGAAGCTGTCCATTCTCCAGTAGATGGCCCTAAACATTTGCATACAAGGCGGCACTCAGTGGGGTCTTTTTATTAAGAGAGAGCAGGGGCTGGAGAGTTGCCTCAGCAGTAAAGAACACTGTTTCTCTTTCAGAGGACCCAGGTTCAGTTTCCTGCACCCACGTGGCAGCTCACAACACTCCATAATTCCAGTTCCAGGGGATCTGACCTCC
Source organism: Peromyscus nudipes (assembly GCA_902168325.1). NCBI lineage: Eukaryota > Metazoa > Chordata > Mammalia > Rodentia > Cricetidae > Peromyscus > Peromyscus nudipes. The sequence goes on along the minus strand of CABHPH010132244.1, from coordinate 11,438 downwards.
TTAGGTACCAAGCACACTGTGGTGCACTTTCATACATTCAGACAAAACACTCATATACATAAAATTAAATAAATCTAAAAATTAAAAGTGAGAACACATGAAAATGGGAGAGAAGAGGAGGGGTGGGGCAGAATTGGAAGGGAGAAGTGGGGTGGATTTGATCAAAACACATTACATACATGTATGAAATTCTATGCCAGACTTTGTTGACTCCCCAAGGGAGGCCTTACCCTCTCTGAGGAGTGGATGGGGGGTGGGTTAAGTGGCAGACAGCAGGAGAAGGAGGAAGGGGAACTATGGTTGGTATGTAAAATGAAAAAATTTTAAATAAAAAAAAGAGATAGAAAACTTGGCATGAAGACACATGCTTGTAATCCCAGCAACAGGAAGGCAGAAACAGAAAGATGCCTGGGGGCTGCTGTCCAGCCAGGCTAGCCTCATCAGTGATTTCTGGGCCCCCAAAAACCAAGACGAACATCTCTTCAGGAATAACATCCAAGGTTGACCTCCAGGCTCCACACACACAAACACATATGCACACATGCATACACAGGGGAGGCACATCTGCCTACACAGGCTGTTGCTCTGTAATATGGCTTTCATACATACCTCAACCACATTCACTCTAATAAATGTTAATTCTAACTTTCTCCATTTTAGTATTAATTCTGTGAATATGTTGAGTAAAAGACATAAGTCATAATCTATCTGTCCTAATAGTGCCTAGCATGATGCTTCATAAAAAAGCATATGCATTAAGTTTTGTTAAATTTATATTTATGTGCATGAGTGCTTTGCCTGCATGTATGCCTGTGTACCACATGCATGCCTGGTGTCCAGGAAGGTCAGAAGAGGGTGATAGATCTCCTGGAACTGGAATTAAAGATGGCTATAAGACACTGGGTGGGTGCTGGGAATGAACTTGGAAGAGAAACTATTGCTCTTAACCACAGAGCTATCGCTCCAGCCCACATCAAAAAAAAAGAAAATGAGACTACATGAACATATGAAGAAGTAGCTGAGGGCTGAGAGTATAACACAGTGGTAGAAAAGTTGACTGGCACACAAATTTAAATCCCCTGGCTGTCTCTACCTGTCTCTGTCTGTGTGGAGGGGGGAAATGGTTGAACATGCCTGACTATTGTATTGCTCAACAGTCTAAGAACTAGGATATTTTATATTGTTCTGACAATTACTATTATTAGCCAGTAAGAAGGAAATTTTTAATTTGTGATATGAACAATTAATTACCTTTGGTTAAAAAATAATACTTGACAATACATTTCTGAAACAGACACACAAATACACATGTTGTGTTTGTCTAAGTCTGGCTATTTTTCTTATGAGGGCATTAAAGAAATGACAGCTAACCAGTATTACTGGAACGCTTTCCAGCTTGGAATGTGCGGTTAGTTTTTACTTGGCACACATTTAGACAGCACTTCTTACAGCTATTTAATGCATATTTAATGATCGCTTTTACAGTAATCCTACATTAAATCATATTAACCAAACTAAGTTACAGTTTTTCAGACGGCCGGCCAAAGGGCTGCTGGGTCAGCACCATGGACAGGGAGCTGTGCCGGAAATGGCTAGAAAGGCTTGTAAAATGACAGCAGTGGTGAGATTATCTACCAAAGAAGCAAATGGGTTAACTGCTCTTTTGGGATCACAGAGAAAGAGTCTCTGATCTATTCAGGGGACTGAGGTCCTAGGAAAATAACCACCCTCCACTGTCTCCAACTTGCATTTATCGGCCTGCGTGTGGATTCACATCTCTGTTGACAAGTGTACTCTTCTGCTCTCAAGACACAAACATTCGTGCTGAAGTAAAAACAATACTTAATTAGCAAAATAAGGGGACATTTGTTGTCCTTTAAAAGCCTCCATTCAAAAGGACTGTTGATGCACCTGGAGTGGGCTTACGATGTTACTGAAGTTGCTTCAAATCAGAGCCCCTGACTTTCAGCAATACATTCTGATGCTTGCACAGAATACACAGAATGCTCAGAATTTGCTTCAAAATACTCCTGGGTCAGGAGACTGGGTAGAGGTATAGAGTAAACAGATTAGCCATAAGTTGCTAATGGTTACAGTTGGAAAGCAAGAACATGAGCTAATTCTACTTTTGTAGACCTTTGAAATTTCCCACTGAGACATGGGTATGTACTTGTGAAAGACCACAAAGTACAATAATCCCCACACCTACGAGATAATTAAGGTGGGTCCAAATGTCTTCTGCTCAAGGTAGAACTTTAAAGAAGACAGGCTGCAACTTTCCAAGGCAGACTTGAAATTTTGTCTTACTTAAGCCTAGGTGACAGAGTAAGAGGTTTAGTCATCTAAGGATGATCGTTTTCTTCCAAAGCAAGACCTTAAGAGAGCAATTTCTTAACCAAAAACAAATGAAAACTGTCCATGTAGTCCCTTGACAAGCTTTTGCACAAACCCAGAGGCAGAAGGGAGGCATGCTTCCAACAGGCATGGTGATGTGTACCTGTAACCCCAGCACTCCAAAAGTAGAGACAGAAAGACCACAAATCAAGGTCAGCTGGGACACATAGCGAGACTATCTCAAAAAAAAAATATTTTACATCCTATTTCATATTTCATTAAGCTAGCATCCTAGTGGGAACAATGGATGTGTTTCCCAGCCACTCAAAAGTGTGATTATCCCACTGCTAGGCAACTTCTTTTAATTAACCTGGCCTGGCAAGTCCTGACCCATTTTCTAATCTAGCAGCAAGAGGTTAGATCTAATGGCTACTCAAGGAGGGAAAATACAACCCCCTATTCAGTCCCTACATTCCCTAATGTCCCCCACACAGTTTATAAGACAGGGCCTCATGTAGCCCAGGCTGGCCTCAAACTTGCTCTGTTGGGAACAACAGCCATGAAGTCTTGATCCTGCTGCCTCCACCACCTCCCACGTTCTGGGATTCCAAGCATGGGCCACCACACCCAGCTCCCTTTTGTCTTATACTCTACTCACTTCAAGTGACAACCTCCCTACGTGCAGCAAGCCTTCACGTTTGTGGTTTTGAGAAGCTCAGATACACGCCTGGCTTGATACCAATGGGCCATGAAAATAAAAGACCCTATTCTTGCCGAATCTTGAACCTGGGTTTCCATGTGACGCCCTGTCACCTTTAACACCTACATCACCCTACTGAGGTCTCAGAGCCCTAAATTCTAAAGTGGAGGCAACCCCATCCTCTTTGTGGGATTTTTGTAAAGACTAGGCTTGCTCCATCCGTGTTTAGTCTGTCCTTTGGATCTCATCCCTAGTAACACTTCTTCCAAGAGATTTACCCAGACCTCTAACCTAGACCGAATCTCGAATGTGTTTCTTTTCTTGGAAGGATTCACCACAGTTACACAGAACATTATTTGTGGCTTGTTGATGCTTTCTACACCCAGCAGATTGAAAACTCAAAAATGGTAAGAGAATTCTGTTTTTATTCACCCCCTTCACCATGTCTAGCAGGAAAACAGTACTCAATATATACTATTTTTTAAATGCAGTTAAGACAAGCTGTGTGCTGACCCCAATCTATCCCCTGGCAGATACTAGGCGCCCACGGATTATCCCTGACCTTCCTTCAATTTATGCCTTGTATACATATGGTGATCTATGCCTCTGGGATGCGAGAATTAGTCAAATTATGGGGGAAAAAAACTTTGAGAAATAAGTCATTGACCTATTTTCTAACAAACCACCAACTCTGAGAATGAGATTTGTGTTGCCCACTAATGAATGCCAAGATCCTAAAATACTGTCACAAAGTAGGCACTCCATGAATACAGGATAGGTATTTATGAACCGGCAGGTTCTGGGACATCTAGCTGTGAAGTTTTGCAGTAATCTAGCCTACTCCTACTAGGTCCTAGTTGCCCTTTTGATCATGCTTGGCCACTCAGATCTTCCCAGAGCCTTACACAATTAAGAGATTCCCCAAAAGGAAAAATGAGACTTCTGACCATACATTTGAAGAGAGCCGGACACATGTCCTTGAGAAGGAGTGCTGGCTCCCACTAAGGATCCCAGAGAGCAAACACTCTATGCATGGCCAAACCCTGCCTGTAATCCTTCCGCCAAACAAAGGAGTCCCCCCCACCCCACTCCCCACCCCGACACACACACACACTCGCATCCCCTTTCGCTAATGAAATGTCTCCACCCGGCGTCTCCAGGGCCTGGGGCAGGACGCTCACTGCCGCTTTTATGCCGTGCTTCATCACGGTCTCTGGAGAAATGAGGTCCGACCTCAACGCGTCCCTCCACCCCCAGACCATCCCACGGACCCTCATTCCTAAAGTCTCTCGGCGGCAAGTCACGGTGCCCCCGCCCTCTCGCGAGATTCCTCCACGCAGCCTTCGCCCTTGCCTGCGAGGAAGCCTCGTGCGGCCCCCCCCCCCCCCCCCCCCCCCCCCACCCCCCCCCGTCGCGAGCGGCGCATGCGTGGCCCCGCGGCTCCCAGCGCCCCCCGCGCTCTCCGCTGGGCGAGCGGACGAGGCTGCGCGCCAGCTCTTCGCCCCGTGAGGCCTCGCCTCATCCCGCTGCTGCTTCTTCTCCCCAACCCCCAACCCTGGCCGAGGCTCTCGGCAGCCTCGTGCGGAGGAGTCCGGAGTGGCGCGGGCGCTGCTGGGAGCCCGGAAGAGCCCGGCCCTGGCCTCCGACACTCCTGCACTCCTGCCGCGGCTGGACACCTGCAGCGGCCTAGCCCGGGGCCAAGCCCCCTGGGCCGGCCGCGCCTCCCGGAGCCTCGCGGACACACCCCCTCCCGGTCGGCGCCTCCGCCCATCCTGTCCTCCGTACCGAGTTCCCTCCTAGCCCAGCGCCTGATTCTCTTTCCGACCTTGCCCCCTATCTTGATTGGAGAAGAGAGCGGGTTTGCAGACTTTTGGGGTGGGTGCACATTCACCTTTTCAAGATCCTAATAAAAATTTGATTAATCAGCCTAGAGTTCTTGTTCCGGCTGACGTGCTGTCTTTTTTCTCCCTCCCGTCCCATATTTCCAAGGACATTTAAGTAGGCGGCACTCTAGGATGCTTCTCTGGGCCCTTGCTTGGAGCTAGACCTGTTGGCCCTGCTTGGATCATGGCTACTGTCCTGGACCCTCAGGTGGACGTGGAAGTTGAGGAGTGCCTCATAATGAAAGTGGAAAAGGACTCCGGGTGGGCATCAGAGCCCATTCTGGAAAGATCGGGCAGCACTGAATGTGAGTCCTTTCGTAAATGCTTCCGGCAGCTCTGTTACGAGGATGTGACCGGACCCCATGAAGCTTTCAGTAAACTCTGGGAACTCTGCTGCCGGTGGTTGAAGCCAGAAACGCGTTCCAAGGAGCAGATCCTCGAGCAGCTGGTCATTGAACAGTTTCTCACCATTCTTCCGGAGAAGATTCAGGCCTGGGCACAGAAGCAGTGTCCAGAAAGTGGAGAGGAGGCGGTGGCCCTCGTAGTGCATTTGGAGAAAGAGACCAGAAGACTGAGAAAGCAGGTGAGAGAGGGTTTTGAATGAAGGGGATGGGAAAGGCAGGTGGGCGGGGCTACATTGCTGGAAGAAGAGCTCATTATAGAAATAAATGGGACCGAAAAAGGTCCATAAGCTGAATCTCCCTAAAAGCAGATTTTATTTCATATTAAATAGAGGGGAGAATTTTGGTTGAACTATTTATTATCTTGCAAATTAAACTAAAATTATGACCTGTTTGTTCTAATCCTTGGTATAACGTTTCTACTAAAACTGTATAGACAGTATTAAATAGTTAATACCTCACGGGATTTTTCCTTGGTGGGGGGGAGATGTCATTGAATACCCTAGAATCCTCTCTAAACCTTTACTATTCCAGTCATTGTCTTAGGAAGTACTCCTCTTAGTGCCGTGGTCCTTGGCACTCATCCAGTTTGACTGCCAGATCGTCATTTTTCGGTGTCTTTGCATGCTGGCATAGTTATTTTCAGCACCCTTTTGTTAACCTGCAGTGAAATGAAACGAAATGAAATCCTGCAATGTTGACCAGGTTTATAGTTTCATTTTGCACAGCCTGTGTTCAGGAGTTGGTTTTGTAAGTTTTCAGTTAACTAGTGTTCTGATAAGTTCTCTGTGCACCTGATAGATAACAAGGTCTTTGTAGTAATGACTCCCCACCAAAACAATACAAATAAAAAGTGCTCTCCTGTTCCCTTTTTCCCAAACTACTGCGAGCCCATTTCAGTCCACAGAGACTTCATTCCTTCTCAGTTCTTCTGTCCTTTAACGTCCCTGTGGGGGGCATTTCACCCTGATTTGCAATTCTTTTCCTCCATATTTTGCAGGTCAGTAGTCCCCTACACTCAGAGAAGCAAACCCCGCCTGGAACTGTGTGGGAAGTAGCAGACTTTGAGCCAGAGCAACTGGAGAGCCAGCACAGGCTTGTACCTCATGAGGACACTGGAAACCTCCACTCAGGATACCAGGACCGGCTGAACCGAAAGAGAGACAGTAGGCAGTTACCTAAGAATGGTAAGAAGGATTCACAGTACAGCCATATTAGAGACCATGTAGATTTACGCTGCATCCCTAACACTGTGGCTTGCTCGGTATAGGTCCCTTTGATAGCCATTTGGAAAATAAATCAAATACTTGTAAAGAAAATTTTCATCTGTTTCAAGAGTCAGGAGTCTGTGTTTACCAAAATAAAATAGGATCATGAAGATGGAAATTAGGGAAACTTAGATTGTCCAGGGCAGCTTTGAATCTTGGTCAGTTATTTTAAAATCTCCATTCAACATTCAGTCTGTGTCTTTAGTCATGCTGTGTGTGTGTGTGTGTGTGTGCGTGCGCGCGCGCGCGCGCGTGCGCTCTCCCTCAGTTGACAACAAACAACTTGAAAAGCTGTTGAGAAATGTAAACAAGATATTTTCATTCCAAAACTTGACTCACAAGATAAGGCATCCCAGAATGGTGTATGAAAGGGTAAATGGTGAGATTTCCTCAACAGGAGACCAACATCTAGCTGGTGTCCACACAAGGGCAGCATCTAGCTGCCTTCCTATGAATACAGCAAGTCAGATAGAAGGGAGAGAGCTGTCTCTCCCAGTCCAGTTACTCTTCCATCTCTCGAAGTGTGTCTTCATCCCAGGCCAGTAGAGAGGGAGGTGTGGAGGATCCGGTCTAAAGACTTGATGTATTTCTTGTCTGCCCCACACTTGGGCTGGAGGAGGCAAGCAGACCTGAGCTCATAACCCAGCTCTCCCATTTTTTATTTTTGTGGCCTTGGGTTATTTCTCAAACCTCGAATCTTCTCATCTGTAAAAGAAAATAGCAAGGTTGTTAGTGTAGACTTAATGCGACCATGAAAAATAGTAAGTGCATGCATAATAGTGTTCAATAAATGCTAATTTATTTTCTCCCATAATGGCAAAATTATTTTTAAACTTCAACTCTGACTCAAAAAAGCTTTCATTGAGAGTAAAGATTCACAGTGGCTATCTGCTGTATCCAGCCCTTAAATTAAAGGATGTATTGCAAATATTAGTGGATTCTGAATTGTCCAGTATGTTCCTTAGCATCAAAGCTCTCTTCATCATGTGTGTTAGATAGCACCAATAACTTTAAGTGAGAAACTTAGTGTGGCAACAAATACCTGCTTATAATGTGTCTGGACATTGCCGTCTATGATGATAACTTCAAAAGTAAAAAATAAAAATCTTTTGAAGACTGAGGAGTGGAGAACAGAAATTTGAGGGCTAGATAGAAAGATAATTAACTCTGAGGGAATGTGATTTCAGCCATATGCTTTTCAGAGAACTATGATGTTTCCAAGAAAATTATTTGGCACTTCCTGCCAAGCTTGATGACCTGAATTTAATCCCTAGGACCCACATGGTGGAAAGAGAGAACCAGGTCCTGAAAGCTGTCCTCCAACCTCTGCACAGAGACCATGTCTGTCTGTCTGTCTGTCTGTCTGTCTCTCTCTCTCTCTCTCTCTCACACACACACACACACACACACAAATACACATAATTTTTTAAATGATGTTCACTTCTATAAGGCACAGTGTTGTAGTTGAAGCTTCTGAAATCTGTTACAAGTAAATTACACTTGAAGGTTTCCCTGTGAGCTTGAAGGAGGAGGTAGACCATTGAGATTGCTGTATAAAAGGTCTCTTTTCTCCTGCCCTGAGGGGTTATTATTTAATTGCTTTTTGTGCCCATTGCTGTACTGATTGCTGTGTCAGCAAGACTCAACTGAGAACTATGTTCTCAGTTCTTAAACTTATACTGGGGATGACAAACTGGTAACTTGTGCATCAAATGGGATTTGTATATTTTACCTACATAGAATTTTGTTTGAGTTTTTGTTTCAGTTTTTGTTTTTGCTCTTTGTTCTTAAGATTTGAGATCTCACAAAAGTCCCAGGTTCCTGGTGTCTTATTTAGGGTTTCTGTTGCTGTGATGAATACCATGACCAGAAGCACCTCAGGGAAGAAAGGGTTTATTTCTCTTCCACTTCCACCTCAAAGGAAGTCAGAACAGGAATTCAAACAGGACAGGAGGCAGGAGCTGATGCAGAGGCCATGGAGGAATGCTGCATAGGGGCTTGCTCATCATGGCTTGGTCAGCCTGCTTTCTTATACCGTCTGTGCCCCACCTGCCCAGGGATAACACTATCCACAATAGGCTGGACCCTCCAGATCAGTCATCAGTCAAGAAAATACCCCACAGGCTTGCCCATGGGGGGGAAGCATTTTCTCAATACAGGTTCCCTCCTCCCAAATGGCTCTAGCTTATGTCAAGTTTATATAAAAACTAGCTAGCACATCTGGCTTCTCTTGGAAATGTCAGAGATGATGATTCTTCAAGTGACACAATCTCACCTTGAAGCATCATCTAGAGCCAAGCATAGGCTGTTCCTCTCAGTAGAACACCTTCTCTCTAGTTCCCCAGTCCCAGCTCTCTCCTCATGCACTTTACCTGCTTGTTCCCGAAGCATTTGAGTTGTGAGCCCAGCATTAGATAAGGTAGATTTGGGCATTGCTCTGAACTCATTGAAGAAAATCATCCATTCCTATCTGTAGATTTTAATATGCTCTCATTTCTTAAAAGGAGAAACAGCATGAATTAAAGGACCGAAGTTCAGAATACTACATACCTTAATTGTTTCTTCTCTTTTTCTAGCTCACTCTTCTCTCTGGGTTCCTGTCCCTAGTGATGAGTGGAACACTGTAGATCAGGAGATGACAACCCAGGTAATTTACTCCCAGGTTACTTGTAATTGTTCTCCCTGACCTTCCTTCTAAGGAATTCACTCACAGTTATTTCCCATGCTTTTACTGCATTGTTTATGCTTCTTCCAAAGAGATTTTTTCCTTCATTTCTTTTCCAGAAGAGGTTAGACTCAGTCTTCTCAGTAATGGAACTCCTTGCTGGATCAGCTCTCTTACGTCATCTCATCCTAATTCTTTACCGTATCTTCCACTTAACTGGACACATGATACACGCGTGTTTCCTTAACTCAGTTCTTCTTCAGGGACCTTCTCTGCTTCACCCATGGGTGTTCATCCTTTGAAGACCTTTGCAGTTGTCTTGGTAGTCACTGGTGTTCGTGTTGTTACAGGAACCAGTGAAAGATGTCCACACAGTGAGAAGCTTTTCCTACAAAAAGAGTGTGCATCAGATTCCTACTCACACAGATCTCTACCACGAAATCAGGAAGGAGAGTGCAGGGAGCACGGTTTCCCTGGGTAAGCATTCTTTCCTTTACAAATAATAGACTGGCAGATTTCTTATATTTTAATTCCTGCTAGTGATAAATAGCTGTAAATGTTAGTGCTTAAAGAAGTGGTTCTCAACCTGTGGGTCATGACCCCTTTGGCAAACTTCTTACATTATGGTTCATAACAGTAGCAAAATTACAGTTATAAAAAAATAATTTTATGATTGGTGGTCACCACAACATGAGAAACTGTATTAAAGGGTCACAACATTAAGAAGGCTGAGAACCACTGGCTTAAAGGATCTCTAATGTAGTTATTTATCTGTTCCATTTCCTTATTCATGTACTCTTTCCAGAAAAAATAAAAACATTATAATAGTAATTAGAATATTGAACAGGAGTTATATATGAATACCATATTTATAGTGCAGGAAATACAGACTTATATCCACCAGCCTAAAGGTCTGAAAAGTCACCAACCAGGTCTTTCTACAGTTTGTTTTCATTTAACAACAATGACCTCAACACCTACCATAGAACTGCCTAACGGGTGGATGAGTGTCTGTTAAATATTTGTTAGATGGATAGAAATCTTAAATACTGAATAAAAAGTCATTTAAATGCAGTAACCTTGGTAGCATACTGTGAATTGTTTAAGTCGACAAGTGCATAAGCACACATGAGCACTATAGTGTCACTCTGCAGGCGAGTTTTCAGAGGACTGACTCCATCTGCTCTAACAGGAGAGATGAGTAGTAGTCATTCATGTGTGAGTTTCAATTCAGAAGTCAAAGACTAGTGAGTAATATCATAGTCAGGACTGGGGAAGGAGCTTCGTCAGTGAAGGGCTTGCAAGCATGAAGACATGAATTTGGCCCTTAAAGTCCACACTTTTAAAAGCCAGGGGTGGTGGCATGTGCTTGCAAACCCATGATGGGAAGGCAGAGACAGGCAGATCCAGGTGTGTAGCCTAACCAGTCATGTAGCCTACCCAACAGTGGTATACTTGATCCCCCCAATAGGAAAAAGGTGAACAAGCTGGAGAGATTGCTCAGTTGGTAAAGTGCTCTAGTAGTGGTACATTGTTATAATCCTGGTCCTGGGAGTAGGGTAGAGACAAGTGGGTCCCTAGGGCTCATTGGTAAGCCAGCCTAGCCCACTGGATGAGTTGCAGGTCAGTGAGAGAACTTCTCTAAAAATATAAAATAAAATAAAAAGCCAGGTGATAGGGCACAGTCACTAAAACCCAACACTCAGAAGCAGAAGCAGCCAGATTTCTGAGTTAAGTTCCAG
>CABHPH010132243.1:0-16005 GCA_902168325.1 Peromyscus nudipes | reverse complement strand
CACACACACACACACACACACACACACACACACACACACACACACACCCCTCCTGGAGCCTCTGAAGCTCAGAATCTGTGCCCTGCGGCTCCCAAACCAGATATTCATATACATCTACTCTCTCAGACCACAGCGGCCACAGGGATGGATAACTGAGGTCACAGACAGATGGGCTCTGCTAGCCTTGTGCGAAACAGTGTTCAGGTACTTAGTGTGCCTGAGATGGCAGGGTAGAGCGTTCCCTTCCCTGGCCTCAGTTCCCTTGTGTGTCTATATTGAGATATCAAAGATTCCAAACTAGGTTTCCCAGGCCCTTGTTAGGGCTCCAGGGAGCTACATATCCCACCATGGGGTGCCTCTGTGGGGTGCATCACACCAAGCCTAGGAGCATTGGGTAGCTTTCAGTTGACCTGCAGAGCAAACTGTCCCCACTAAATCTCAGGCATAGCTGGGCAGTAGCGCACGCCTTTAACCCCAGCACTTGGGAGACAAAGGCAGCTGGATCTCTGTGAGTTTGAGGCCAGCCTGGTCTACAGAGTGAGTCCTAGGTCAGTCAGATGCATAGAAAGATCTTGTCTCATAAAACAAACAAAATCCTCACAAACCCCTGGGCTCAAGATGTCAGAGGCCTGGCCCCGGCCTGGATGCTCTGTGTACCTCCCCGTGACAGACATTTATGGCCTCCTCAGATAAGCCTTGGTTCTGTGGGCTCCAACTCCAGTCTCGGTCAGCTGTTGGCCTGCCTTCAGTTCACATTGGTGACTTGCCCCAGCCTGGTCTCCGGGCTGTTAATAGCCTCTTTCCTCTCCAGAGACCAGGGGCCTGTCAGGATCCCTCTCTGTGGTCTGAGCCGCTGTCCCCTCTTCTCCTTCCAGAAAAAGCTCCCTGTGTTGCTTCTGGGTCACTCAGCGGACCTGCGGCCCGGCGAGTTTGTGGTGGCCATTGGCAGCCCCTTTGCCCTGCAGAACACTGTGACAACGGGCATTGTCAGCACAGCCCAGCGGGATGGCAAGGAGCTGGGCCTCCGGGACTCAGACATGGACTATATCCAGACAGATGCCATCATCAATGTGAGTCCTGTGGGCAAGGCTGACCTCGGTGACCTCTGACCAGCTTGTTCCCTGTCCCATCAAACAGCACACCATTATCTAGGAATGCCTTTCATTATCTCATGTAGAGCATTCATCCAGTGACTGCTTCCAAGAGACGGGCCACCTTGGACAGCTGCAGAGATGGGGGTGGCCCAGTCATACCCCTGGAAGGTCTTAGTCTGCCCCACACAGCTTGACTTTGTTAGGATTAAGGTGATGTTGGATGGCACCACTACATTCACACAGCTCCAAGCCTGGGTGCCTTGGTGTGTACTCCTGTGCATGCCATGACTGGTTGCTGGAGCCATTCATGTCTGTAGGGACAACCAAACCTCAGACACTGCCTGTTCTGCAGGTACCTAGCAGCTGGTGAGTTGTGGAGACACAGAAGTGCATGGTTTGTGCAGAGACCCAGAGGGCCAGTGAGATCCTCTGTTGATGCCTATGGGTTAAACACCAAGGCAGTGGAAGTCAATTCCAGTGACCCATCTTGTCACCGGCTGGAGTCAGTGATGGGGAAAGAGCTTGGGGGACCATCAGGGGATTCGTGGCACAGCTAATACAGTGTTTCCCCCTTTGCAGTATGGGAACTCCGGAGGACCCCTGGTGAACCTGGTAAGTGTCCGCTAAAGTGGAGTGTCTGGTTTTCTGAGGCACAGGCTGAAGGTGGGGACAAGGCCCTTGGTGCAGCCCTAGCAACTGCATGTCCAGAGGTCAGTAGTGTTGCTGGGTTGGAGGCCCAGGAAGGCCTAGGTAGCACCAGACCTGTACTACCTAGAACCCTCAGGGACAACTGAAAACAGCTAGCAGGCTGCGACCTGTGTAGGGTGGCCCTGGGCAATGGGGGCACAGACTAGGCTCTTACTACTCTGGCTTTGCTGTCCTCAGTTATGATTTAAGGTGAGAGGAGAGACCATCCCCATGAGCTATGTTATCTTTCCTTCTTCTAGAGTCGGGCTCAGCTTCATCCTGGCTGAGATTTTTCCAGAATAGGGCAGGAGGTTCAGCTTGGACCCCAGACTCTGAAGACTTAGCGCAGCCTGCCCTGAGGAAACTTATCCATAGAGTGGATAGTGTCCAGACTTGATGGGCCCATGTGCTCCAGGAGTACCCGAGGAGGCTCTGAAGGGATACAGGCCCTACCACTGAGACAGACCAGGAAGGGTTTCCTGGAGATGGGAGCATTTAGTGAGGGTGTGGAGATGAAGGGATAGGTGGGTGCGGGGAGGGAATTCTAAGATAAGACACAGCACATGGGGCACTGCCAGGGTGGGAGAAGACAGCAGTGGGGCACTTCATGGGGTGGGGCTGTGTCTAGCTGGCACTAAGGTCACTTGGGTAGGTGGCCGTCTCTTCCCCATTCAGTATTTTCCAGGCAAAGCTGTTGAGGCAGAGAGGCTCATGTGATAGGACCTAGCTTAGGTTTCTGCCCTAGGCCACAGAGAGCTTCCCTGACAAGCTGGTGGTGCCCTGGCTGGGTTGTCTAGGGAAAATGTCCAGCAGGCCTCCCATGGCCAGGCAGCTTTTGGGAGGGGTCCTGCCCAGGAGTGGGTCCCATTGACTGGCCAGCTCCTTCTGTTGGCACTGGCCCCATGAAGCTGGGCAGGGTGGGAACTGAGCTCAAAACAGATCACAGGCTGCTGCCTTGGTCCTACTCACTGGTCTCTGCTTTCATAAGGAAAGGATAGAAGGAGTCCAGGTCTCTAATGGGAGTAGATGGTGTTCTAGGTGCTGTGGGCACTGCCTCCCTCCTAGGGCAGAGGGCTGGGGGCTAGTAGAGCAGGCTCAACCCAATAACTTCCCCAAAAGCCTTCTGCAGGGGTAGAAGAGAAGTTCCCAGGACTTGGAAGTTACACAGGGTGGGGGTAGTGTCACTGACCCCAATGTGACCTGGAGAGCCATCTTTCCAGGGTAGCTGGGGGCTGCTTGGGGCATCTCAGTGGGGCACCGACGGCTGGCTCTGCCTCTGGAAAGAGTGCTCTCACACCCAGCTCAGCAGCAGTTGGTCGTTTGCCTGCATGCCCCCGAATAACCCCCACACTCTGCTCTCTGCTCACCCTGCTCAGGACGGTGAGGTCATCGGCATCAACACACTCAAGGTTGCAGCTGGCATCTCCTTTGCCATCCCCTCAGATCGCATCACCCGCTTCCTCTACGAGTTCCAAAACAAGCACGTGAAAGGTAAAGAACTCATTAGGGGGCAGGCAAGGCAGGGCCCCCCAGGACGAGTTCCATCCCTGCTCAGGTTAGCCAGGGCCCATCTGCAGGGGCTACCTAAGCCATGTTTACTCCTAGACTAGGTCCTTCACCATCCCCAAACCAGAAGACCCCAGGGTATCTCATCCCTAGCCTCTCGTAGGGCCTTCCTCTATGCCTCTCACTCAGCTCATGGCCACATTCACCCCCTGCTCCTCCAGACAATTTCTTCCCAGGTCCCACCATCCACACTTGGACTCCTGGGACTCTTCTTAGTTGGCAGAAAATAGTGTTTTCTTCCTGCTGTCCTCCTGTCCACCCACCCATCCATCCACCATTTATCTACCCACACATCCAACCCTCCATCTATGAATTCATCTATTTACCCATTCCCCAATCTACCCATTCATCTGTGTGCCAATCCACCCATCCATTCTATTTACTGTTCCGTCCATTCATCCATTTGCCTATTTATCCACTCACCTACCCACTCAGCTATTCACCACCAATTCATCCATCCATCCATCCATCAACCTATCTACCACTCTACCCACTAATCTATACATTCATCCATCTGCCCATTCATCTTCCCATCTATTCATCCATCAATTTATACATTCACCCACTCATTCATTTATCCATCCATCCATTCATTCAGCCAGCCAGCCATTTACTATCTACTCACTTGTTCATTTATTTATCCATACATCCATTCATCTATCCAACCACCTACCTTCCCATTCACTCATTCACCCATCCACCAGTCTACCCATTCATCTATCCATCATTATATCCATTTATCCATCTATCCACATGTCCACTCACTCCTCTGTTCCCTCTAATCTGCTCACACATCTACCCATTCATTAATTTAACCATTCATCCTCTCACCCTTCCTTCTATCTACTCATCTACTTGTACACACACCCAGTCATTCATCCATTCTCTCACACATCCACCCATCCATTCATGCATCCATCAATCCACCCATCCATGGATTCATCCATCCATTCATCCACCTATCCTTCTTCCTCCTATCCATTTATGCTTCCATCCATTCATCTATGTTTCCACCCATTCATCTACGCATCCCTAAGTACTCTTTTCAGCCTATACAGTCAGCCTAGCAGGGTATCTTCTGTTCCAAGGGAGCAAAGACCAAGAACCCAATCCTTGGGAGTCACCTCCTGCCAGCCCCTATCCCCTCATTCCAGTTGAAACAGGCATTCCCGGTCCCTCTTGCCCTTCTGGGTGGCCATCTGCATCTCTCTAAGGAGAGGACTTTCCAAGGACAAGGCGGCTTTCCAAGTGAGAGCATGCTAATCTTTTTAGTTAGTGATCATGGCCACTGTCCAGAAAAGGGCCCCACTTCTGCTCTCAGGCTCCTGGTGGCCCTCGCCTTCCCGTTTTCAGCCCAGTGAGCTGCCAGTTGCTGTATCTCCCACCCCAGCTCCTGCTGCCCATACCCTCTCACACTGCCTTCCTGTCTCCCCCTCGCCCTCTCACCAGCACTGCACTGAGAGCAGGAGCCTTCCTCCTGCCTGCCCCTCCCTTTGCGGCCCCGCGAGCCACACACACGGACCCCAGTACAGCAGAGACTGCTCCCATGGAGAACTGCAATTGAGGAGCCTCGTTCTGTTCCGAGTGGCCCTGTGTGAAGATGACAGGGACAGGCAGAGCCTGTCCCTCCCAAGAATCCGAGGCACCTCTGGTGAACAGTGGGAACTAGCCACCTCTTCCCTCTGCTGCTAGGAAGCTCAGAACTAGCCCAGGGTTCCACCTTTGCTCCGTTGGTAGCCTTGGCCATTTCTCTAGTGACCAGGGCTTTCCAGGTTATCCTATTTATGGTATCAGAGCTCCACCCACACAGACTGGCCTGTGTGTGGGTGACTGTGGTGCTGGACATGGCCCGTTGGCCTCCTGTCCCCCCACCGTTCCCACTTCCACTCTCAGATAAGAAGTCACTGGGGCCAGATCTGCTCCTCTGTTGGAGAGCAACTGTCCTAGTCACAAGTGTCCAGTCACTTACCCTTACCCTGGGTTCTGGGGAAATGCTCACCCCATCCTTACCTAAGGACAGTATCTACCACCTGAGGGTCTGACAAGGCTTAGCTAAGTGGAGTCTGTTGATTTAAAGTCCTTCTGAAATTTGTGCTTATTTATGCTTTTCCTTTTTGAAATAAAAACATTGGATGACCTGAACCCAGCTAATCTAAGTTCTTTAACATGTTACTTTTATTAAATCAGGGAAGCATCGAGTACATCTCTTTTCTCATCCAGGGCTTAGTGCAGGGGCCTCTGGGGGTTTTCAGATTCCTGAGTGACCAGAGCAGTACTGTTCAGGGGAGCTCTCCCCTTGGCTGTGAGCCAGGAGCTTCAGGGTGACAGGAGAGGCAGGCAGTAGGCAAAGCATACCGCTACCTCCTCAGGTCACAGATTCCCTTTGGGGAACTCCCATGTTTGGAGTCCAGATGAGGAGGTGGGTGGGCCTAGGGATCTGCCACAGAAGAAGGGCCTGGATAGGAGCTTGGGCTGGGCCCTGAGCCACTGGCAGCATAGCAATTTTGCTGTGCTTCTCTGCATCCTTCCAGGGACAGCTCTGGGAACCTCGACAACTGGGGATGGGCTAGCCTTGGACCCAGAGGTCTGTCCTAACCTTGCTCCTTCCCAAGGCTGGGCAGTCACACACAGCAAGTGTATGACTGGCTAAGCTGCCCTGCCTGCTCATAAGTGTGCACACAGCCCTCTGAGCCTTCCCTCTAGCGGGGAGGGAAACCTAGCAGACCTTGGAATGATATGACTTCTGAATGATGGGCCTGGGTACGAAAAATGGGGAGCAGAGGAGCTCAGGAGATGGGGACGTGCCTATCCCAGTTGTGGGCAGTGCAGGAGAGCCCAACATTCCTGGAAGCCAGTCTGTGGGGTGGTACTGAGGAGACTTTCAGAGCAGGGGACTGACATGGGCTAGGTGTCATGGGGCATTGGGGAAGGAATGGTAAGTAGGACACGTTGGCTGTTGGGTGGGGGTCAGTGCCTGAGAGGAGGCAAAGAGACATCAGGGCATAGCCACCTTCTCACGGTTGAGTCAGGCTTCACTTGAAGGTTTACCAAACAAGACACCAGTTTACGAAAAGGCAAGAGGCAGTATAGGAGCCAGGGAGAGGCTTAGGTGCTGAAGGGGAGGGGACCAAATGCTGAGGAGCCGTCACCAATAGCTTGCTGGGTTTCTGTCCCCGACCTGGGAGAAATCACAGACATGCCAAGGGCAGCTCCCTTAGTGTTGGTATTCCTGAGACACGAGGGCTCACACTGGACCTCTAACATTCCAAGAATTACAGCTCTGCAGAGCACCGGGTGTGGAGACCCTCTGCTCCTCAACTCTCCTCGCCGCCACTCTCCCTGTCTAGAGACTGAATCTCTGCACCCTCACTGAGCTCTTCATGGTCTTTCAGTCTATAGTATTGTTTCTTGGCCACTTTCTTTCAGAGTCTTCCTCTGTTGATCTCTGGAACTCTCTGGAGCTTCAGGTGTCAGGGTCTGTACCTCTTTGGTGGTTCTCTGGAACTCTCAGCTCCCTTTGGGGCTATAGCTCTGAGCTTTGGGTGTCAGGGACTGTACCTCTTTGGTGGTTCTCTGGAACTCTCAGCTCCCTTTGGGGCTACTGCTCTGAGCTTTGGATGGCAGGGTCTATAGCTCTCAGTGGCTCTCTGGAACTTTCCTTGCTGCTGCCAACCAGGCTGGGAGCTTGGGTTTTTTTGTCTGCTTTTTTGTGCAACCAGTTCACAAAAGATCAGAAGTAGGCAAAAGACCAGTCAGTAAGAAGCCTTTATAGGGGCTGAGGGATGTGTCCTTATATAGCTAGAAAGAGCATGGTAGGATTCTACCAATCACAGTACAGCTTCCTGTCCACCAATCACAAGCCTCTCATGAGCACAGCCGCTTTTCTGCCCATCACAAGTAGCTTGTGATGGACAGCCCCCGCAGTCACCAGGGAGATGCCGCGCCACCCCACCCCTGAACTTGTTGAAGACTGCTGCTGCCAGGGCTGAAGCATCTGTGGACAAGGTTGTGTGGAGGTCACCAAGGTTTCTCGAGGCTGGAGTGAGGCATCCCAGAACTGTCTGGAGCTGGACTGACGGGATTGAGACTTCCTCCTGGCTCCAAAGGCAGCTGTGGTTGCAGAGGTTCTTGCAGCTGGAGTGGAGGCCCCTGCCCCCACCCCCAAGGACTGTGGAGTGTGCACAACAGCCATATGGGCCGCCAAAGAAGGCTTTGCTTGGCTTATAGCCCCTGCTCAAGGCTGTGGAGCGAAAGGGCCTGTCAGGGGTCATTCCAGTGACCGAATGACCTTCTCCTAAACACTTACCCTATTTAAAGAAGGAAGAAACCAGAATCATTAAGATCTGCTTACACTAAGGAACCTGTATGGGAATAATGTCATGTATGTCCCCTGCTTACCCTTAGGGGCAGGTGCCCTCCAACCTGTCTCAGAATGTGTGAAGCCCCTGGCTGGACCTTTGTCCTTGACACTGTTTGGAGGGTGTGTGTGACAGTGACCAGAATGGCTTAGTGGTACATACCGTAGCCACTGCTCTCTAGGTCCAGAACATTCTCAGGTACCCCCTTTCTCTATCTTGGGATTCTGTTGCTGATGCTCACTAAATTGGGGGATACTTGGGGGGAAAGTGAAGATTCCCACCAGTGCTCCTCTCTTTCCAGTTGGGCTGCACGTGCCTTACAGAAGTGATTTTCCCACAGAGACTGGGCAGGATGGAAGGCTGACAGATACAATTGCCCCAGCCTTAGAGTCAACAGAGCCCCGCCCCTGCTCCACACCCACGGAAAGCTGAAGCTTTGTGCTTTTTAAACGTGGCCTTAGGCTCCAGGCTGAGTGGAGGTGTCAAAGGAGGGGCATCTTGGATACCCAGTCTTGTGCTTCATCCTGTCCTGATGCAGGTTCCTGGATTTAGGTGGCATCCACAGTGAAGCCCTGTACTCCCCACCTCACCTCCGGGCCTCTTCTTGCATGAGCTGAATGTACAAGTGTTTATGGGACATCACACGAGTTATCAGAGGCACTGTACTGAAACCCCACCTGCTGATCCCTCAGTTAAGGGCACCCCCTCATCCTCCCTGAGTCCTATGCCCTTCTGCCACCCATCTGCAAGTCCCTAGGCCCTCCCTCCTGGGTAGATCTGCATTGGCCCCACAAATACTCCACCACCCAGTATCACCAGCCACCAGAACCCTAGCTCACTATGGTGCTCCTCCAGCCACACCACAGACCCTCCCACAGGCCTCAGAACTCCAGCCGCGTGAGTCTGTGACTCAGGTAGAATCCAGAGCCTCCCAGCCCTGCTCACCGGGACATTGTCGCTGCTCATTCATCATTTGCTCTGGATAATGGATTGTTCCGGCACCATCTTCTCAAAGGACTTTCCTTTTTCCACCCAAGTGGTTTCCCAACTTTACCACAAATGAAGCTGTCCGCCCTTGTCCCACTGCCACGTGGCTTCGCGCCCGTGGCTCTCCCAGGAAGTCCTGAGGTCAGGTGCTCTGAGCCCTCTCACTCTGCTGTTCCTCATCATCTCTGCTCTCTGAGCTCCTTTGTTCCAGAAACAGGTGAGAATCAGCTTTCCGATTTCTATGGAAGAAAATCAAAAGCCTGATGGTTTTGCGATTGGAGCCACAGTGTGTCTGTCAAAGACTTTGTGGGGGGATTGGCATTTTAACAGTGTTGCACCCTCAGATCCGGGATCACAGCATCCGGCTCTTCTCGGCGTATGTTATACTGAGTATACAGTTTACTGGCCAATTTCTGATGGCCTGCTACCAGAATCTACAAGCAAATTTGACTTTGGTATGTTGAATACTTGATAACTCAGGGGTTCGAGTAGTTTCTTAATAGATTTCACTAGGGTTTTCTATTGTAGATGATTGTGTGGTCTATGAATAAAGACAGTCCTTTCATTTTCTGTCTGAATGGCCCAACCTCATTCTCAAAATTGACTAAAATGTTGAATAAAGTTTTTGGGAATGGCCTTCCTTGTCCAGTTCCCACAGAAAGAAGCATTCAGTCTCATGCCAGTAGGCATACTGCTGGCTAAAGTTATTATTTTTATTTTTATTTTTTATCAAGTTGAAAAGCTTCCCTTCTGTTTCTGGATTCTCGTAGGCACACAATGTGAGATTTTGCCCAGTGCTTTCTGTGTGTCTGTTTAGGTCATTGTATGTTTTTCCCCCTTTTTAATGTATAATATAACTCACATTTGCTGATTCTTTTTTTTTTAAGTATTGGGATCTGAATCCAGGTCAAATCCAAGGTAGACAAGTGTTCTACCATTGAGTCATATTCCCAGTTCTCTTCTAACTTTATTTTGAGTCAAGATTTCAGTACATCACTCAGGCTGGCCTTGAACTCACTTTGTACCTCAGGCAGGTCTTGAACTTGTCACTGTCCTGGCTCAGCCTCTGGAATAGCTGGGGTGACAGACCTGTGCCACTAGGTCAGGCTGATCTTTTAATGTTAAACCATCCTGTGAATTCCTGGACTAAATCTCGAAGCTGTGATGGATTATATATTTGGTGTGTTGGATCTGATTTGCTGCAAGCCTTTGGAGCAGTTTTGTCCCTATCAAGACAAGAGGTTGTTGGTCTAGTTTCTGGGTTTGGTCAGGAGACACCAGGGTCACTTTGAGTCCCCTGGAGGCATCTGCAGAACCTGGGCTGTTTCTTCCTTAAACTACTGGTTTCAGCAGTGACATCATCTGGATCTGAGCTCTTTGTGGGAAGATTTTTTTTAATCACTCATCAACTTCTTTACTAGATGGAGGTCTTCCGGCCATTCATTTCTTCTTTAATGGACATAAGTGTTTGGGGCTTTCCAGACCCTCAGTGGTGAAATGCATGGCCACCAAGCACTGGATAGCTCCTCAAGCAGCCTTGTGAGGTCTCAGGGTCTACAGCGACACCTTGTCTCTAATTCTTGACATTGGTAATGATCTGTCTTTTCCTCATGATCACACTGGGTAAGGATTTATCCACTTTATTGATTTTAGAGGATTGGCTTTGGGTTCATTTCTATCTCTGCTAGGCTGTTTTGTGGCTCTTTGGTTCATAGCCCTGTCTTCTGCTTCCTTTGAGTTTCATCTGCTACTTTTTCTTGTTTTTAAAAGGAATCAGAAGCCACTGGTTTGAGACTTTCCATTTTAAATTAAAAAAATATTATTGGGGCTAGAAAGATGGCACAGCAGTTAAAAGTACTCACTGATCTTGCAAAGGACCTGGGTTCAGTTCTCAGCACCCACATGGCAGCTGTAACTCCATTTCCAGGGGATCTGATGCCCTCTTCTGGCCTCCATGGGCATTGCATACATGTGATGCACATAATACATACAGACAAAATACTCATGTATATAAAACAAAAACAAATAAATCTCTTTAAAATTTGTAAGGTTTCCACAGGAGGGGGATGCATGCCATGGCATGCATGTAGAGGTTTAGAGGACAACTTTGTGGGGTCAGATCTCTCCTTCCATCTTTATATGGGTTCTGGGGATCGAGATCAAGTCACCAGACTTGTACCACAAACACCTTTACCTGCTGAGCCATCCAGCCCGCCTGAGTCCTTTTTTCCTGACATGGGTGTTCAGTTGTGCTCTTTGCTTCTGAGAACAACCTCTGTGCCCTGGAAGTTTTAGTTAGGAATATTTTCATTGATGTAGTTGAAAATATTCTCTCGTTTCTCCTTCTGCTCTCATCTCTGAAAACGGCTTCTTGTCACTTCCTATGCATTTGGGTTTCACAGATTCTCCCTACTGTTGATTTCTGGTTTAATTCCCTGTGTTCAGGGAATTTTAGTGAAATGAGAACTTGAAGTGTGTCAAGCCTTCCTTGCTTTGGGTTCTGAACCTTTCTAATGGTTTCCCCACTAGAGCATCAGGGGTGGGAGCG
Organism: Peromyscus nudipes; assembly: GCA_902168325.1. Classification (NCBI taxonomy): domain Eukaryota; kingdom Metazoa; phylum Chordata; class Mammalia; order Rodentia; family Cricetidae; genus Peromyscus; species Peromyscus nudipes. Next base: position 4,765 of record CABHPH010132243.1, on the reverse strand, counting down.
GGGAAGTGGGGGAGGAGAGGTTTGGGGAGGCCCTTGAGAACCTTACCTCATTGTGACCAGTGCTCTCCGGGCATCATCACGTGACATTGCATGTACAGAGAGGGAAGAGAGAGATATGAGTTCCAGCCTGATCAAGGATGCAGAGGCATTGATGGTGGGGAAGCTGGAGGAGCTGGAGTGAGGAAGGAGCTCAGCTGGGGGCAAAGGTGAGGGGTCAGATGAAGGGTCAGGGGGGACTGAAACCACCTGGCAGGAGCAGATTAGAGCCAGATATGTCTCAGCTCCAGAGAGCAGTCAGAAGGACAGGATAGCCTCAGGCCCCTGCTCATAAGCAAAATTGCTCCTGGTTCCCCATCCTACTGAGCCTCCTGTAGGCTCCCTTCTCAAGGGCAGTGACCTTGTAACCTATGTAGCCTAACTGAACCCCCTGTGTTCCATTTCCAGACTGGAAGAAGCGCTTCATTGGCATCCGGATGCGGACCATCACGCCAAGGTAAATGCCACTGGTGACGTCCCTCTGTCCCGTCCTCCCATGAACCCCTTCCATATACTGACCACTGTGCCCCGCTGCTGGCAGGTGCTAGAGGGGTCAGACCCAATACCACTGCCTAATGGATTCCTTTTGCTCCTACACAACTCTATTCAGATGCCCCTTTCCTCCAGGAAGCCTCCAAAATTTGCTTCCTGGGGTTTCCATAATAAGTTATTAAAACTGGGTGGTTTAAAACAACCAAAATATATTACTTGAGAGTTCTGGAGGCCAGAGACTGAAATCCCACAGGCCCCACTCTCTGAGGTTCCAGGGTGCATCCTTCCCGTGTCTCCTGACTCCTCCTGGCTGTGGGCACTCCTCCACCCTGTGGGAGCCCCAAACTGCTAGTCACTGGATATAAGAGCTGCCCAGATCCATGACTTTATCTCAAGATCCCTGACCAACTAGAGTGGCAAAGACCTTATTTCCAAACATGGTCGTGTTCTGAGGTCCTAGTGGACATTTCTCCATCTGCACAGGCCACTCATATAGAAGAGCCTCCCCTCTTTGTTCACCCCACTTTCCTTCAGCACTGTGGTGCCCCACAGTGTTGGAATGGCCTGCCAGGCATCCTTCCCACCCTGCCTGCCACTTTGACTGTGAGTTCTAAGGAGATGGCTATGTTCCCACCCACCTCTTGGCTCTGTCTGGCCCTGGTAGAGGTTCAGAACAGGGCAGCTGCCTGGAAATACAGGATGAAAGTGATAAAGAAGGGAGTTGGGGAGGAGGGAGGGGGAAAAGTCCAGCCCAGGGTATTGAAAGAAGCTGCACTACATTGTGAAGTTCTGGGGCTAACTCGGGGATATCCACCAACCACCCCAACTCACTCTTCCTGCTTCAGTAGCTGCCAATCTAGGGGGCAAACTGTAAACGATCTACACTTACGACCAGTATACCAACTCATCTTTTAATTGTCTGCTTCCCCAACCATCCATCCACTTGCCATCTGTCCAGTCTTCTCTGTCCACTCCATGACTGAGTCATTCCCCACCTTTCCACCCAGAGCCTTCTGTCCATCCACCCACCCATCTGCACTTCCTCTGCCACCCTTTAGAACCTGTCCTCCCATCTAGCTGTCCCCTTTCCACACTCGTAGCCAGTTGTGGCCACTAAACAGCCCCAGTTCATGGGGCTCAGGGTGCCCCGAGAGCCCACAGGAGGCTGTTTGTCTGGCTTGGGTAGTGGCAGAAAGGGGCAGCCACGTGCCAGGGAGCTGGGCTGGAGACAGAGGCTGACACAAAACTGCCTTTCCAGTTTGGTGGAGGAACTGAAGGGCGCCAACCCAGACTTTCCAGCGGTCAGCAGCGGGATATATGTGCAAGAGGTCGTTCCCAACTCACCTTCTCAGAGGTATGCTCCGCCAGCAGAGGCAACACTCAGACATGGGGGAGATGTGTGCTGGGGCCTGGGCTGGGCCTCCTCGCGGACCTTATGTGACCTGCAAGTTCCTGGCAAGGAGCTGTGGAGTTTGGCCTCTCTGCTGGGCCATGGGAGGGATGAACTGTCCCTGAGAGCATTGGCCACGCCTGTCCTTGGAGCAGAGGGATCTTTCCTTTGCGAAGCAGAGGCTGAAGAGTCTCTGTTTGGGCCAAAAGCTGTCTCCAAGCCTCCCTCTCTCCAGAAGGAGCTGGGGCCTCAGTTTTCGTATCTGTAGAAAGGACATGGTTCTGCAGACTCCCCATCCCAGAGACTTTGTCACAGCAAAATGAGATAAAGTCTTTGTTTTTCAAGAACTACAGAAATGTTAGGTACAGACCTGTAATGGTGGCACAAACCTGTACCCTCAGTATTTGGGAGAGAGACTCGGAAGGATTGGGAGTTCAAAGCCAGCCTCAGCTAGATAGAAACTCAGCCTAAGTCACATGGGACTCTCTCAAAAAAACCAAAATCCAAAGAAACAAAGCAATGTTAAGTGTTGGGACACCACGAGTTGAGGCTGTGTATCCCATGTGATCATGTCCTGGCATCCTGGCTTCTATCTCATCCATGTCATGATGGGTAGGTCATATCAGTGGCTTTGAACTGTGGCTCTTGGATCTGAGGGGCCCCATTGGTAAGTAGACTGCTGTGGGGAGGTGGGCCTACTCCTCCTTCTGGAGTTTGAACATCACTGGCCACCATATGCCACTAGCTTTCCATTGGTGTGTTATTTCTCAAAATCATTTTGTATGTGCATGCTGAGGGTCTTTCTCCTGGTTGGCAGAGGAGGCATCCAAGATGGCGACATCATCGTCAAAGTCAATGGACGCCCCTTGGTGGACTCCAGTGAGCTGCAGGAGGCAGTCCTGAATGAGTCCCCACTCCTGTTGGAGGTGCGGCGGGGGAATGATGACCTCCTCTTCAGCATCGCACCTGAGGTGGTGATGTGAGGCTACCTTCCTCCAGTGCCATGGCAAAGCCTACAGAAGGCGGAGTCCCGACCCTCATGAGATCAGGAAGAAGCACTGCTGTGGTCCTCAACAGGGTCAGCAGGCTCCTCTCTGCATCCGGGGCTGAGTCTAAGACTGGGCCTAACCAGAAGTCTGTATCTCAGCCTCGACTCTGAATTCCAGTTCCAATGGAGGAAGCACAGTGTCCCCTGGACCAAACGCTCCTGGTGTCATCTTCTGAGTTCTCTGAATTTAGAAGCTCCTAGAAACTTCCCTGGAAGTCTGCCCTTCCCCCAGCTTCCCGCCTCTCCCCTCAGGAAGGCCCGCCTGCCTGACTCCCATCCCACCTCCCTTACATCCCAGTGCCTAGACCTCTCCCCTCACAAGTGCTTTCCTGACCCCATCTGGTTTCCATCTGCCTCAGCACCCCCTCATGGTAAGACAGGGGCTGCTTGCCCTGCCACCCGGCATCCCTCAGGGGCAGGCCCTACAGCTGTCCCCTGGAGAATCCAGGGTCCTGACCCGGAGCAGGTAAATGCTCCTCACTGCTGAGCCAAGCCCTGTGCTGGCCCAGGCAGCTGGGAAGCAGAGTGTCATGATCACAGTCTCCAATCCTGAGAGCTCATTCTCCCAAGGTGACCATGTGGTGGCCAAAGAGGGAGCTGGCACCTGCCTGAGGTGCAAGGACTGAGCCACTTCACCTCTGCATGCAGTTCTGGGTGTGCCAGCCATCTCTGAAGACTGCCGCCCAGCAGCCAGCAGGCTCCCGAGGGCATCTTGGTTCTCCCTAGTGTTTCAAGTGTATTTGTGAGCTTTGCTGTAAAATTACCCCCACTCCCTGGGTTGCTTGTACTGTATGTTTCTCTACTGTACGAAATTAAAGTTTACAAGCACATGGCTGTCAGCCAGAGAGGTGTTTGCACCCCCCCCCCCCCCCCCCCCCCGCCAGGGTCTTCCTGGGTCTCCACACCTAGTATCTGGTGCCGATCTGAGACCTGTAAGTGGCCTTTCCAGGTTTATGCAGTATCAACCATGAGTGGCATGGAACACACCAGATCCCAGGGCTGCCTGATGCTCTGGGCAGCCTTAAGTCGGGCCTCTGGGGACCATCCCTTCGCATCCAGCTTTGAGGTTTTACCTTTCCCTCCTGACACTACCCAACTGCTGGCTGCTGTGGCAAACAACAGCAGTTAGAAGGGCATGTGGCCCCCAGTGAGTACCCAAGCCCTTCCATGCATACTTGGCCATGTGGCTGAGCTCTGTCTCTGCTCTCCCTCTCTTTTTTCTTTCTGTTCACAAACACTGCCCATAGCCCACAGTGGCTGGGAACAGGACACAGTCCGGATTTTCCAAGAGGAGATTCTCAGAAGGGCTTGGTGTAGGGCTGTGGGGCTGGAGACCCACCACCATGCTGCTCTGTACCATAGAGTTCAGAAGGATCTGGAACCTTCTAGCTCAACCTGCACACAAGGGCAGGGTCTGCACAGCTGTATGACTCAGGCTGCTTCATTAGCATAAACTGCAGGCCCTTTGAGTCACCCACTCTAGGGCTCTTGTTCCTCCGCAGCCTCAAACATCCGGAGCAGCATCAGTGTCTTGTCCTGGGACCCCCTGGAGACAGATGTCCTCATTTTTGTCAGCTGTGGAGGCTGGCTGGCTGTGTGCTGTGTGACTAGCTAGAAGGGAAGGTGGGGTCTACTTCTGTGCCCAGGCAGAAAGGACAAGAAAGGGGCAACAAGTAACTTTGTAAGGAGAGCAGCTGCTGACCCACTTGCCACCCTCTCGGCTTTGAGACACAGGCACAGGTTACCACAGCATGGCTGTACCAGCATTTCCCAACCCCTTGCCATATCCCGCCTTAGTC
>CABHPH010132242.1:15111-27716 GCA_902168325.1 Peromyscus nudipes | reverse complement strand
TATATATATGCTGTAATATAAGACCAAAATATAGAATGCCTAATGGTCAGATTCATGCTGGGGGTACCCCCAAAACTCTCTAGGCATTACCTTCCATATCTAAGAAAGGGTTGGATTTCAATGGAACTGGACATCTTTGTGCCTAAGGTCAGCCACTAAAGAGAATGTTTGCTTTTGACCTGAAGAGTCACCACAGCCGGGCAGGGCTCCACTCCTAGCTCATGGCCATTTTCTCAAAATGAATTTGAACTCTAGTAAGAGGATTTGGCTGATGCTATGTGATGATCACATTAATAAATTTCCCGTTATCAAAAAAGAAGAAATAAAGATAACATGGCAAACAAAATACAACACAGTGTGAGAGCTCCTTACAATCTGTGTTTTCAATGTGAAAAAATGTAGACAGCCCTAACTTTCTTAACTCCTTGCTTGTATTTTATTGACACTCAGTGGTGACTGACTCTCACCATATTCCAGCAATTTCTTCCAGACTAGTAAAATCCCAGTCATAAAGCCGTCACTGACATCATCCATTTCAAAAGAATTATTCACAACTGGATCCGTCATCGGCTCAGTCTACACAACCAGTGTTGAATTCCAAAGTGATCCCACACCAAGCCCCACATCTGTACTCCCAAGTCCACTTTGATACTGTTCACTCTTTGGAAAGATGTAAGAATGACAGATTTTCTGGAAACAGGGGAGTTTTGGTTTTTTTGGGTTTTTTTGTTTTTGTTTTTGTTGTTTTTGTTTTTTTTTTTGAGATGGGAGGGCATTAAATTAAAAAGAAGAAATTGGCTTTGGGCTAAAAAATATCCAATGCATGAATGTAAAAAACATCACTAACCTTGGCTTACAGAATTGTTAATTATGTATTTGACAGTGAAATATCACAAACAGCTGGGGCTGAAGAACACAAACAGAAAGACTGGGTAGGAGTGGAAAAAAAGGCTCAGTCCATCTAAGAGGATGCTCGAACTAAACATTTCCTCCAGTAACAACTTGAGGGGCAGGAGATGTGGCTCGGTTGGTAGGATGCTTTCCAAACATGTAAGAGGTTGTGGGTTCAATTCTCAGCACAGCACCAACCAGGCATGGTGGTATAGGCCTGCTGATCTTAGCAACTGGGAGGTGCTCTAGGGAAGACGATAAGAAGTTCAGCTCCATCTTCAGCCACATAATGAGTTTAGGGACAGCCTGGGCTACATGAAACCCTGTCTCAAAAAATATGTATTTTAAACCTGCACCTACCTCACTCCCACCAAAGCATACCACCCAACCATTCCTGTTTCAGCATGCAGGCTCAAAATCTCAAACTCTTTCCCTTTCAAAGGTTGGTCTGTAAAATGTGTGGACACCAGAGAGCGATGGAGGGGGCTGTAAACTGAAAAGAATGTGTACACAGAGGCTAAGAAACAAGAAAATCTTCACTTTGAGAAATTTGGACTTGATATTTTTCTGCTTTCAAAAATGTGAAAAGGTAGTTCCAGAGACATTCCCCTGGCCTGCCACCCCATCTCTTCCCACACACGTGTCCAGGGCTCACTTCTCCCAGGACCCCACTGCCCCACACACCAGAAGGAGGCCCTGTCACAGACGCTCAGTGGCCCCCCTCCCCCCGTCGGAAAAATTCTCACCAATGGAGACACTACAAGGCAACAGCCAAGCCTCAACTGTGAAGCAGAAACGGCTGCCTGTCCTGTGACTTCCGGGAGAAAAATGTTTGTCTCTTCAATGGCTTAGAAAAGCCCGCGACTCTCTGCCCCAGGTTACAGGAAGACCTCTGCACACGTGCGCACATGCGCACACGGACAAAAGGTTTTAAATAAAATTTTAAAGGACTTTGAACCAGTGCTTTTGTTAGCTAATTTCCTTAATCACTAGTATTTCCTTTGCCTTTAGCATAGATAGAAGCCCCCTTCCTTCCTTATTTCAAATATCTATTGCTTTCCTACTATATGCCCTATGTTAGAAAGAAGGGGAGAAGAAAACGACACAGATTAATCTTGTTTAGTTACTCAGCAAACTTTAACTTACAGGTTGGATGTCCCTAAACTAAAAATTGCAAATTCTCCATATTGCAGAACTTCGAACATGGGTGATGTTGGATTCACATTTGACCTTACATGACAAGTCCCAGACAAAACACAGGTGCACTGAGCATACCATACCACGTGACCCCTTCAAGCTATATGTGGAAAGCAGGTATGAAATGAAAATGAATTTCATATTTAGACTTGATCCCATCCCTAAGATATCTTGAAATATATATATAGGTGTGGGGGGGGGATGCGCGGGGGATGTAAATAGCATTTCAAAACCTAGAGAGAAATCTTAAATGAGAAACATTTCCAGTCCCAAGTATTTTGGATAACTTCTGTAAATCCAGTCAGGATTTAAAACACACACACTTAGAAAATTAAAATATTTCTGTTTTTTAAATTTTTTATTAGAGTTACTTTGTCGTGGGGGGGGGTGTGGTGGATGTGTAGCATATGAATGGTGGTCAGCAGACAACTTACAGGAGTTGGTTCTCTTCTTCCAGGGTCCTAGGAATAGAACTCAGATCGAGCCACAGGCGTCCTCACTTACTAAACCATCTCACCATCCCATGCAAATGTTACACTTTTTAATAAGTCCAGGACTTTATTAGTTAGAGCATCTCTCATAGTCCAAAATGTAAAGGTTGCAGGCATGTCCAACCTCCAGCCCACATGTCTCCCAGCAGCTGTGATGCTACCTACCACATTAGTGGACAACAATGTCATGGCACAATGTCAAAACGATGGGCCTGCCTGGAGAGGCTTCTAAGGGGAAAAAAAACACACAAATCCATTCTGTTCAGATGGAACCATTAAACACCCTTACTTGTCTGCCTCCAAGTATTTTTAGAAAATGCTAAGAACAGCCAGATTGTGACTGATGCTTCTCTGAAGGGAAAGGACCACAATGGACAGTCTTCTCCCTCCCACAAATAATCTCCTCCAAAAATGCCACATCTGCCAGGCATGGTGACACACGTCTATAATTCAAGCATTCGGAAGGATGAGGCAGGAGGGTGGCTAGTTCAACGCCAGCCTGGGTTATGTAGTAATAACACTGTATCAAAAACATTTTTAAATGCCCATCTCTGACAAAGGCTTCCAACGCTGACGTTCCCTCCGAGTAGATCTTAGACTGTCCCAACAGGCAAAGACACTATGATAATTGTGTCCATTACTTTCCTTATCACTACAACAAACACTTGAAAGAAGCAAATTAAGTGAGGGAGGCTTGTGCTGGTTCAGGGTTTGTGGGGATACAGTCAGCCATGGTGAGGAAGACTCTTGGAAGAAGGTGGTTCTGTGGCAGCAGAAGCATGCAGTGGTCCAGGAAACAGAGAGAGGAAGCAGGCCAGGCTGAAAACCTCCAGTCTGGCCTTCCAGGAGCCCACTTCCTCTAGCTTGGCTCCACCTCCCAAAGGTTCTTTCAAAGCAGGACCACCAGCTGAGAACTATGTCCAAGCTTAGGAGCCTGTGGGGAACTAGGTAGGAGCCTGTGGGGGACATTTTTACATCCAAGCCATAACAGCAGACAACCCTCTCCAGGGCGCTGACCTACTGTGATAAGAGAAAGCCAAAATGAAAAGGCTGCCGACAGCCAAGGTCTCAGAACATCTGGAGCCAGTGAATTAAGAGGAAGGGCCCCTACAAGGATAGCATCTAACACTGACGAAAATGACAAACAATGACAATCACCATCTTGGGCAGCCTAAGAGCAATGTGTCCAGATGCCGGAATAAGGGAAATCAATTTAGGGTGGGTCAATGGAAACAGCTTTACCCTCCCAAAGAACCAGGTGGAAACCACATCAAGGCCAGTCACAGGAGATCATTCTATTTTGCAAAATATAAAACTGTCTCATGGTAAATCTATGGAAACAATGTCACAGGGGCCAGGGGCTGTCACTTCCAGTCAAAGAAGGCCCACTTCATGGTGGCACTGATGGCCAGGGATGTCAAGGCAAATTATATTCCCACGCACCAAGAGAGAAATCAAAGACGGAGGGGGAGTGGACATTCAGCTGGAGACACACCCATAGAAGTTTGGAAAGCTGCACTCCTTACGTGCTGTGAAAACCCTTCACAGGCTTGAACAGCATACTTGGGCTGTCTTAGTCAGGGTTTCTATTGCTGTAATGAAACATCATGACCATAAAACAAGTTGGGGAGGCAAGGGTTTATTCAGTTTACACTTCCACATCACAGTTCATCATCAAAGGCAGTCAGGACAGGAACTCAAACAGGGCAAGATCCTGGTGGCAGGAGCTGATGCAGAGGCCATGGACGGGTGCTGCTTACTGGCTTGCTCTTAATGGCATGATCAGCCTCCTTTTTTATAGAACCCAGGACCACCAGCCCAGGGATGGCACCACCCACCATGGGCTGGGCCCTCCCCCATCAACCACTAATTGAGAAAATGCCTTACAGCGGGATCTCATGGAGGCATTTCCTCAGCTGAGGCTCCTTCCTCTCTGATCACTCTAGCTTGTGTCAAGTTGACACAAAACCAGCCAGGACATGGGGGTCTTCCTATTCAGAAACTGAAAGACTAACCAGCCATGGTAGCAGGCTCCTGTAGACTCAGCTGTGGTGATATTGTGTTCCCCAAAATATTGTGCACCCTAATAAACTTATCTGAGGTCAGAGAACAGAACAGCCACTAGATACAAAGGCCAGACAATGGTGGCACACACACCTTTAATCTTAGCATTCCAAAGGCAGAGATCCTCTGGATCTCTGTGAGTTCAAGGCCAGACACTGGAAACAGCCAGGCATGGTGACTCATGCCTTTAATCTCAGGAAGTGATGGCAGAAAGCAGAAAGGTATATAAGGCATGAAGACCAGAAACTAGAAGCTTTTGGCTGGTTAAGCTTTTAGGCTTTTGAGCAGCAGTTCAGGCGAGACCCATTCAGATGAGGACTCAGAGGCTTCCAGTCTCAGGAAACAGGATCAGCTGAGGAACTGGCGAGGTGAGATGGCTGTGGCTTGTTCTGCTTCTCTAATCTTCCAGCATTCACCCCAATAACTGGCCTTGGGTTTGTTTTTATTAATAAGACCTTTTAAGATTTGTGCTACACTCAGCTACTCGGGAGGCTGAGACAAGAGGATTGTTTGAGCCCAAGAGTTCAAGGGCACCCTGGATAACATGAAGGGAAAGACAAAAGGAAGGAGGAAGTCTAAAAGGTGGCAAGACAGTCTCTATGGAGGAGTGGAGAGCTAGTCAAGACCAAGGCACTCCATCTTTAAATATATATTGGGGAAATAGCTGGGGGTGCAACAATGTTCACTGCCTGGTGGAACCTGAATATAATACATACATACATACATACATACATACATACATACATACATACATACATACATGAGTCATGGGCTGGGGGCATAGCTCAGTTGGTAGAGTGCATGCTTAGCATGAAAAAAAAATTCTAAGTTTGGTTGATATGCCATGTTTTATTGCTACTCATAGGACATCACAGGCTTTCCTGGATGGAGATGGAAGAGGAGGGGATTGAGGGGTGGGTGGGGCAGAATGGGAGGTGAGGCTGTGGCCAGGATATAAAATAAATAAATCAATAAAAAATAATTGTAAGTTTGGTCCCAAGCACTGCATAAACCAGGTGTGGTGGCACACATCTGTAATCCCAGCACTTGGCTGGCGAAGGTAGGAGGATCAGGAGTTCAAGGCCATCCTTGACTAAATACTCACTTTGAGGTCAGCCTGTGTTACGGGAGATCCTGTCTCAAAGAATTGGGTTCTTCCGCTAGGTTCTAGTGTGGTCCCATACGCTACAAGAGTGAAATGACAGGTGATGTAGAACACATCACTTAGAGTAAGAGGTTTTGAGATCTGAGTGTCACACAAACCTCCCAGTTACAGCCAGTGAAAAATTCTGTAGCAACACAGCGTCAAGGTTAGAAATTTGTTCCCTAAGAGGTCCACAGGAAAACCAAACCACAAAAGCAAGTTCAAGCCTAGTTCTGATGAAGAAAATCACAGATCTTCAGCGGAGTCTGAAGAAGTCACTGTTATTGACACCCAAGGACATAAACTAAGAATAAGGGACCAAAGGGGGGCAAGGGAACAGATGGTGTGGGCACACAGAGTCAGGCCCAGAGGGAAACTGGGGTAGAAAGCAATAGTCTCTCCCAGCTCCTTGACACAGACTTGCAGTTACTAAAACTGGTGATTCCAGGGATGGAGACTGCCCAAGTCCTTCTCCAGCCTATGGCTGAACAAGTCATGGTTAAGTGTGTGATGAGAATCCAAAAGGACAACATAAAAGGGACTGCCAATCACTGCATACTTTAAGGGTGCTCACCCCTGAGATACACATGTAAGTGCTCACCCAATCGCATTTAACTAGATGAGTCACCTATTTTATAGGTGCAGAAACTAAAGAGGAGATCAGGAGATTTCCAGCACACATTCAATCACCATCATGGTTGTGGGATGTGATGGAGATTGGGGGTCTGAGAACCTCGTTGGGCAGTTTCTCTGGTACCTATGGACTCCCAGTGTTGAGGAATGTAATATCCATGTTATCCTTGACATCCAGAAACCCAGTAATGAGTCAGTTGCAAGCAACAGAGAGGTGAGACAGGCCTCTAAACTTCTGGCTGGCCTTGAAAGATTCAGAAAGAAAAAGGCCACTCTTCCTTCCTTGTTCACGCCACCATTCGCTCAACACACAGGCCCCAAGGCAATTTAATAGGATTGTCACATTCTGCCTATATGAGGCGAGCCAAAGATTGTCCACGCAGGAGGAAAATGAATCGGGGAGACCATGGATTTACCAACTGCACAAAAATCACCCCACCCTCCACCTAGTCCTTCCATCAGACAACTTAAAACTCAGCACATAAAAGTGAAAAAGTGCCTTTGTTTAAAATCCTCTTGAAGTTTCTGATCATCATGATTTATGTAAATAAAATGTTAAATTAAAATGTAGGTGTTAAGAAAATTACACATATGATGGAATGGCTGTTCTTTTTAAAACTGATCTGCAATAAATTTTCTAAATTCTGATTGCAGGTGATTCCAGCCCTGAAAGCTTTGCCAACAATAGCCAGCAGAGGTCTATTACTGAAGTGGTATTAATATAGCTATCATCACCAATTCAAAGCAGATAATAAAGGACTGACACATTTATTATCATTATTAATTAACAGTTTTCTAAGATGGAATTAAATCAATATGCTGCCCTGATATTTTAACTAGTTATGCAAATCAAACATTTAGAGCCCATGAACAGATATAAATGCCATTCAAAATTCACTTCACACTTATTACTGTAATATCAGAACTTTCAGGCTTTGCTAGTAAAAAAAAAAAAAGACTTAATGCTCATTTAATTACACTCAGACATAAAGCTTATGGAATGAAAGTTGAAATAGCCAGTTAGTTAGGAAGTCGTGGTAAGGCTGTAACACTTGGGATAGACAATGAGATAATAATGTGGAAATGCAGGCCTCTGCACAGAGTAGCTCTGGCAGATCCTATTAAGAAGAACTATGACAAGTGTAGGGAATGTGTTTGGAATTCCAAGGCTGAAGGCCCTCCTTTAGGTCCACAAAGGACAACAGTGGAGGGGAGAGGCAAAACCACAGGTACTTAAAAATGCATCATTCACAGAAACTTCCAAGCTAAACTCCAACATGTCTTCCTATGTCCGTAAAGATGGCTGCCAAGTCTTTTTCATACAGAACATTCCCTCTTCATTTACTTCCTGGCTGTCCTTGTCCTGTGAAGGGAATTCTCTGCACCCAGGGTGGTGAGACCTGAAGAGCTGCAATGTGGTATGGGGTAGTATCCTGGGTCCAAGAAGGGTAAAAAGTGGGGTAAAAGAAAGGTTTGACATAGAGATCAGAGTTACCAGTCTGGAAAAGCAGATAATTACCTGAGGAATGGGTTAACACTAACCAGAGAGATTTGGCTCATCTCAGGCCCTGATGGCTACCTGGGCAAAAAAGCCCCTGCTGGCTTTCCTGAGTGCTAAATGTTGTACAACACTAATCCTGAGGATACATGAACAAAGGACTACTCACCCCAGAGAGGAAACCAAGGACAGGCTGAAATAAGACAATCACCAAAGTCCAACTTGGTAAACCGATGAGTTTTATTGGGGCTACTTATAGGAATATGGGTGAAGGGTTACTTACAGGAACAGAAATGACACAAAAGACAGCTGCATCACCAAAGTCCACCACAGCATGGGTGACAGCCCACAAAGCTGGGAACCTGGAGTACAATTCACAGAATGCAGGCAGCTCAGCAGGTTGGAGAGTGTGTTTTTGAAGTCATTCAGTTGGTCTGAGCCTCTTCCAGGCTGGTGTCTGCTTCTTCTAGGCAAGTGGGCTGGTCTGTGTATCCCCCAGTTTCCTTAGCTGGTCTGAGCTTCTTCTAGGCAGCTCAGCTTATCAAAGAGTATCTTAGCAGTTCTCACTACTGCTGTGGGATGGTCTATATGTCAAACATGTTGCTTATTGGTCAATAAATAAAACACTGATTGGCCAGTGGTCAGACAGGAAGAAGTATAGGCGGGACAAGGAGGAGAGAATTCTGGGAAGTGGAAGGCTGAGGAGACACTGCCAGCCGCCACCATGACAAACAGCATGTGAAGATGCCAGTAAGCCACAAGCCATGTGGCAAGGTATAGATTTATAGAAATGGATTAATTTAAGATATAAGAACAGTTAGTAAGAAGCCTGCCACGGCCATACAGTTTGTAAGCAATATAAGTCTCTGTGTTTACTTGGTTGGGTCTGAGTGGCTGTGGGATTGGCGGGTGACAGAGATTTGTCCTGACTGTGGGCCTGGCAGGAAAACTCTAGCTACAAATGGTGCCCAACATGTTGGCAAGAGTTTCCACCTAAAACCTGAAAAAAAAAGATACTAAAACGGAGCTAAAAACAGTTCCTAGTTGTCTCTCTCAAGTTAGTGACAGCCTGCATGTTTGAGTCACTATGGCGGGTTCCTGGCGTGTGCTCGACCTGCAGTATGGCGGGAATGAGGCGTCTGCCAGTGGCACATTAAACTGCGTGGTGGATTTAGCCTTTGCTAGTACAAAACAAAAAAAGAGGTTTCTGGGCTACACGCTGCTTTGATAGAAGCATAGACCCACAAAGGCTCCCAGAGCTGGTGGTAAAAGTATCATCACCATGTTGGGAAGCTGAGGTGGGCGGAGCCAGCAGCCATAGTGCCATTTCAGTCTTAGAAGGCTGCAGTTTAAAGCAATAGGCTCAAGGTAATATAAAAAATAAGCCACATAAAGATGGCTACCACACAGAGAATCTGGATTATGTTCTCTTTGATATTCATAACTGAAGAAAAACATTTGATTACAAAAGCTGTTGAGTTATGCCAAAATGTATATTTTAAAGGTACCTTGACTTCAAAATTTGGATGTAAGGATATGTTGCTTTGGAAAGGAAGCTCTGCTTTTGTTTCCACAGAAAGCCAGAGGCTATGGATTTGTTCCAGATTAAGATACATCAGGTTTGACCAGCCAAGACCCCCTGAAAGGTCTCCGGTGACACCATGGCCCAGATGATCCAACATCCAGAACGGTTTGAAGGCAACTGGCTCAGACAATACAGCCTCATGGACTACTCCATAATCCTAAAATTTTCTTTGTGTCCCCATAAGATACAGCACCCCCCTCCAGCAGGAAGTAGTAAGAGAAGCTACACCCAAATTCCCAAATTATATGTAATTTTACTATGTTAATGTTAAAATCTTCCTCTTTGAAAAAAAAAAGGGGCAAGTGCTGTGGGATGGTCTGTATGTCAAACATGTTGCTTATTGGTCAATAAATAAAACACTGATTGGCCAGTGGTCAGACAGGAAGAAGTATAGGCGGGACAAGGAGGAGAGAATTCTGGGAAGTGGAAGGCTGAGGAGACACTGCCAGCCGCCACCATGACAAGCAGCATGTGAAGATGCCAGTAAGCCACAAGCCATGTGGCAAGGTATAGATTTATAGAAATGGATTAATTTAAGATATAAGAACAGTTAGTAAGAAGCCTGCCACGGCCATACAGTTTGTAAGCAATATAAGTCTCTGTGTTTACTTGGTTGGGTCTGAGTGGCTGTGGGATTGGCGGGTGACAGAGATTTGTCCTGACTGTGGGCCTGGCAGGAAAACTCTAGCTACACACTACTTATACATGCTTGGAGAGGGAGGGGCCAAGTGTACCTGATGAGTTTCAGGAATTTCCTGGAGTTATTGAGTTGTTTACTTCCTGAGTTTACCAAGCTTTCCTGAGGGATACACTGTTTCATCTCCCCTTAGAACATCCTGTTGTTTCCTCCTTTCTAAAACGCTAAGTCTTAACAATCTTCTTTCCAAGATGGAAAGCTTTAATCCCACAGGAGAGTGCTACACAACACTGGAACAGTAGTGTCAAGAGGCAGCATGACAAATGGATGACTTTCCAAATATCTGACTGTTATCTTCTAGGTATTACTGAGGCATCCACTACAACCATCAGCATCACAGGGCAGAGGCAACATTCTTTCTTTCTTTCTTTCTTTCTTTCTTTTTTTTTCTTTTTTTTTTTTTTTTGTCGGAGCTGAGGACTGAACCCAGGGCCTTGCGCTTGCTAGGCAAGTGCTCTACCACTGAGCTAAATCCCCAACCCCAGAGGCAACATTTCTAACATCACGTACAGTGAGGCTTGGATCATCTCCAATGCAAGGCCTAGGGAACAGAGTAACCAGGGGCAGGGGGCTATGAGGCGTGGCTTTGCTCACAGAAAGAGACACATGTGTACTTCTGACTGTTAAGGAACTCTTAGAAAGCAGAATTAAGCTTTGGATATTTTATGAAAATGACTGAATTGCTCTCATAGCATGTGTTAGTATAAGCAATACCTCCCTCTTCTTTTTTCTTCAAATCATATTCCCATCTTTGCCCTGGAGTACATTTCAGGCTCAGAGCCAGAAAATGAATAGCACGTAGACCACCAGAAAATGTGGTGGTGCATTTACTCCACAGTGACCCAAACCAAACAATATCGAAAGGAGCGAAGGCAATCTTATTCTCCTTCCCCCACCTTCCACCTTCAACTTCAGCATGGTAGCATTTGTCACAACAGAAGGTTCAAGTCATAGGCCAATCCATATCACAGTGCCCAGCCATTTGCTGTGGAGATTTACAAACTGAAAAACAAGGATGGCCACAAAGAAAGCCAGCCGTGTGCACTGTGCATCTTCTGGGAGAAGGAAAATGTAGCTGATATCATCATGGAGACAGACAAGGTCCCTGCTCTCCCTGTATCAACAGTCTAACAGGGAAACGGAGCACCCAGCAAGCAATAGGAACATTAGGGAGACCATTTGTATTGACAATCCACCTGACAGGATTGGCATCGCCTTGATGAAAAAACCTCTGGGCATGTCTATGAGAGATTTTCTAGACTACATTAGTTGAATGGGTAGACCCACTCTAAGGGTGGGAGGTATCATTCCACAGGCTAAGTGAAATCAGAATGAATGAAAAGGAGAAAAAGCTAGCTAAGCATGGACATTTACCACTCTCTGACTCCTGACTGTAAATGCCATGTGACCAGTTGTCTCATGCCCCTGCCATGGTGCCTCTTCTGCCTTGATGTACTTCGTTCCATTTTGGAGCCAAAAGAAACCCTTCTTTCCTTAGGTTGCCTTGGTCAGGGATTTCATCATAGCAGCAAGGAAAGTAACTAATGCAGGTAGTCACTGTGACCAGGTGAGCGGTGGGGGAATGGGCTGAAAAAAGACTAGGAAGATGTAAAATGTGTAGTGGTGGGCATCTCACGGTAAACAGGTACTGGCTGGCACTTTGTTTTCTTTGTGCTTGATATCTTTTCCAATAGTCATTCTTTCACTAAATGACATTGACGAAGGCACAACCACAGCCCAATGGGGACACCGTGATCAATACAGACATGGTCCCTATCATCTGTGTGAAGATGGTTTAATTGGGAGACAGAGAAACTAGCAAGCAATGGGAAAATTAGTGTGTGTGTGTGTGTGTGTGTGTGTGTGTGTGTGTGTGATTTAAAAAGGATTTGCAGGAACTGGGGAGATAGCACTCAATCCTCTCAGACAGTAAAGCGCTTGCTGCACAACTTTGAAGGCCCGAGTTTGATCCCCAGCACTCATGTAACAAGCTAAGTGTGGTGGCACTTGCTTAGAATCCTGACACTGGGAAGGCTAACACTAGGATCACTAGGGCTTTCTGGACAGACAATCTAACCTAACTGGCAAGCCTGAGAACCTAATGAGAGACTTTGTCTCAGAAAACAAGGTAGATGACCTCTAAGGAACACCAAAGGATGACCTCTAGCCTCCAAACATACATATGTACATACAAAATCATGTGCATGTGCCTACACACACACACACACACACACACACACACCATAAACACAAGAAGGAGGGAGGGAAGGAGGGAGGGAGGGAGGGAAGAAGGGAGGGAGGGTAGGAGGAAGACTGGCAGGCAGTCAAGCTGGGGGGTTTGTTTTTGGTTTTGTTTGATTGGTTGGTTGGTTGGTTGGTTGGTTGGTTGGTTGGTTGGTTGGTTG
>CABHPH010132241.1:16562-29967 GCA_902168325.1 Peromyscus nudipes | reverse complement strand
TATATATATATATATATATATATATATATATACACATGCAGTGTATATTTCTGGGAAGGACAAAGGATCTTGAGTATTCAGCATAATCGTGCACATAAAGGACAATTCTGGAGTCATCACACTGTTTCATTTTATATCACAAAATTGTATTAATGAAGACAGTATGATATCATCATAAAAATAAATAGAACAGGGTAGAGAATCCAGAAATACACCTATACCTACAGCTGATTCTTAACAAAAATGAATATTTCATAAAAGAAAAATTCTTTAATAAATGGTGTTAGGAAAATTATGGATTGATATTTAAAAGACTGAAATCGCACTTTTCTCACTGTAAAAAAAACAAAACCTCAAGATATATCAAGAACCAAAATGTAAGAGCCAAAACAATGAAATTACCAGGAAAAAAAGAGACTACTTCTACACACTGCCTCAGTTACTTGTTACTATGACAAAATATCTAACAAAGTAACTTGAGTATGGGTTTATTTTGGCTTAAAGTTCAAGGGAAAGTTCTTCACAGAAGGGACATTACTGCAGTAAGAACTTGAAGCAGCCAGTCAAATTATATCTACAGACAGGAGACAAAGAGAGAGGAGTTCTGATGTCCAATTAGCCTTCTCTTTTTTTTTAATTTACTTTTTTTAAGTTTTTTTCATTTTGCATACCAATCCCAGTTCCATGCCCCTCCCCTTCTTCTGCCTCCCCTCCTTTGTCAATCCTCACTATCCACTCCTCAGAGTGGGTAAGGCCTCCCTTGGGGAGTCAACAAAAGTCTGGCATACTAACTGGAGGCAGGACCAAGCCCCTCCCCTGTAGTGGGTAGCCATTCCAGCTTTGATCTGTAAGTTCCAACCCCCATTGAGGCTTCAACAACTGTCACGCCTACAAGGCAGGGCCAAGGGAGGAGCCTAGAGACCTGAGAGCCGGATGGGCCAGCTCTCTCTCTCTCTCTCTGTCTCTCTCTCTGTCTCTGTCTCTGTCTCTCTCTCTCTCTCTCTCTCTCTCTCTGTTCCTGGACCCTGTACGGTGGAGGTTGACTGAGCAGAGCTCCAGAGAACACTACTGGACTGCAATACACCTTCCCCAGACCCTGCAACCTACCTATCCCTTCATTTGTAAGTTACCCATTAAATAAATCTTCCTTTTAACTACGTGGAGTGGCCTTAATAATTTCACCAATACTCCCCCCTGTGTCAAGGCTGAGCAAGGTATCCCACCATAGGGAATGGGCTCCAAAAATCCATATAGTAACTACTCTATTTGTCATCATAGAACCTACATCCAGTAACTGATGGAAGCAGATGCAGTGATCCACAACCAAGTACTGGGCGGAGCTCCTAGACTCCAGTTGAAGAGAGGGAGGAGGGACCACAGGAGCAAGTGAAGTCAAGATCATGATAGGGAAAACCACAGAGACAGCTGACCCAAGCTGGTGGGAGCTCATGGACTCTGGCCTGTCAGCTGGGGGACATGCATGGGGCCTTCTCTTTTTTTTATTCAGTCCAAGATCCACTTTAAGAATGGGTCTCCTTACATCAATTAACCTAATTAAGTCAATGCTCACAAGCCATGAGATTTGCCTCTCATGTGGATTGAAGTCATATGAAGTTGACAGTCTTCATCAACCTTCACAACATTAATATGAGCAAGCTCTTCTTTGGATGAGACCTCCTAAAGCAAGGGCTGAAAATAGAAAAATTGAACTGTAGCCAAATAAAAACTTCTGTATTGCAAAGAAAACAATTAGCCAAGTGAGGAGATAAACTATAAAATAAGAGAAATTTTCACAAAGTATTTACCCAGAAAAGAATATCTAGATTGCCTTTTCATTATCCACTCATCAGTTGATGGCCATGAAAACATGATTATATGTACACAATGGAATTTTATCCACCTATCAAGAAAAATGATGTAAATGGATGAAGGTGGATATAATAATTCGAAGTGAAGATAAGCCAGACTCAGAAAGATAAATGCCAAATGTTTTCTCTCATATATGGATGCTAGCTTTGAATCATTAGATATTCATATATATATTAGATATATACAAAGTGCTGAGTCTACTTACTGCTGCTTGTATATATATGGTTTCAGGGCTGGCCATTTGGTATTGGATAACCAATAGGAGTCTCATCCCTGAAGAACACTAATTTTCCATCTCTCAGCCACTATTGTTAATTGCCTATAGTTCTTTGTCTATCTAGGAGTGAAGCCCAATGAGATTTCCCTAATTCTGGTGAAGATATAGAAAGAAGAAAACTACCATCCACTGTGGGGATATAAATTAGTATAGACAGTATAAACAACAATATAGTGATTTCTTAAAAATCAAAGAGGCACCTGCATTCATGTTCTTATGGCATAATAATATACAATAGCCAAAATTTGGAGTTAACATAGGTGTCCATTAATGGATTAATGGATAAAGGAAGTGTACAGGTGTGGTGGTATTGTGTCCCCCAAAATATTGTGCACCCTAATAAACTTATCTGGGGTCAGAGCCAGAACAGCCACAATATTAAACATAGAGGTTAGGCAGTGGTAGCACACGCCTTTAATCCTGGCATTCCAGAGGCAGAATTCAGCCAAGCATGGTGACTCACGCCTTTAATCCCAGAAATCGAGTCTTTAATCCCAGGGAGTGATGGCTGAAAGCAGAAAGGTATATAAGGCGTGAGGGCTAGAAACTAGCAGCATTTGGCTGGTTAAGCTTTTAGGTTTTGAGCAGCACAGTTCAGCTGAGAGCCATTCGGATATGAGGACCCAGAGGCTTCCAGTCTGAGGAAACAAGATCAGCTGAGAAGTTGGCCAGGTGAGGTTAGCTGTGGCTTGTTCTGTCTCTCTGATCTTCCAGAATTCACCCCAATAATTGGCCCCAGGTTTGATTTTATTAATAAGACCATCTAAGGTTCATGCTACATAAAGGATATACACACTAGACTGTTATTCAGTTACAAAGAAAATGAATCTTGTCAGTTGAGTAAAAAACAATGAACCTTGCAGAAGTTTGGATAATTGAAGTCATCTACACACACACACACACACACACACACACACACACACACACATACGTGTAGTAATCTGTTAACCTATCTACACACAGACAAAGTACTATATGTTTTGTCTCATAAATGGAATCTAAGAAAACTCCACCTGAATGTAGAAAAATCAATTCTATACTTTGGGAAGAACAGTAATACAGTAGACAGATCAGTGGTTCTCAACCTTCCTAATGTTGAGACCCTTGAATTCAGTTCCTCATGGTGTGATGACCCCAACCATAAATTATTTTCATTGCTACTTCATAACTATAATTTTGCTACTGTTATGAATTGTAATATAAATATCTGTATTTTCCGACGGCATTAGGCAACCCCAAAGGAGTCAAAATCCACAAGTTGAGAACCTCTAAGGTAGAGGAAGTTTAGTAATAGGCAATAAACACTGTTTTAAAAGGAATAATTTCTAGTATTCTAAAGCACAGTAGATTGATTAAAGTATTTTTATTAAGAGATAGAAGAAAAGAGCTTGAAGTGTCCAAACATTAAGAAATGATAAGATGGGAATGCTAACTACCTTAAATTATTCATCCATCATATGCTCTATACATGTGTTAGGCCCCCAACTGGATCAGGCCCTCTGAATGGGTGAGACAGTTGATTGGCTTGATCTGTTTGGGAGGCATCCAGGCAGTGGGACCGGGTCCTGTGCTCATTGCATGAGTTGGTGAAAGGACCAAGCAGATGCCATAACAGGCTGCTCACTCTTCTCTCAGAGATCAGGCCTCAATTTCAGTTTCCTGAGACTGAGCAAGCAGTCTCTGGGAGGGCCGTGAACAAAAGACATAGATAGTCCTTGCAGTAGCTACCTTTCTGAACGTAAAGTTCAGCCAGATGTTTACTGTATGGGGCCCCTCACCAACTTAGAGTTATATGCATGAGTCAAGGACAGAGTCTGGACCACTGAGCCAGCCCCCATAGTCAATATTAGTGCTTACCTAGCATGGGCATTGTTTTGGGATTGATGCAACACAACCCAAGTCTTCCAACCAAAATTGCAACAACTATAAGGATATATTCTGATCTCTCAATCACATTTCTGAAAATGTTCATGTTGGTCATTTTCGCTTCTGGTGGTATTGCTTCTGTTGAGAAAATGCTTTCTGGTGATTCTTACTTCACTATTTCAGCTGATATCATTTAAATAACATTTATTGAGACCTTGCTTCTGTTAATTTTCTTATTGATGAAGGGCTAATTTTTGCTTTTTTCTATCATAACTATTGAACTTGAGACAAAAGATGTAGAGGAAGAGTAGAGTTGAAGTTAAGAGTATTTGCACACAGAAGTATGTCTACTTATTTTCTATTAGACCATAAGACCATCTGGCCTTAAGTTTTGCTGCAGCTCTTGTTACTTTCAGTGTGTTATAAGTTTATGCCAACGAGGAAGATGAAGATTCTTTCCATCATTTTGTCCCTCTATAGCTGTGCACTATAGTTGCTTGGTTCTATCCTTATTGTGGTCTTAGTAAGAGGTTCCATTCTCCTTGTCCAATCTAAGTTGCAGGCAGGACTTTTGTCTATACTACTAAAATTAATTTACAGAATTAACTCAGTATCCATCAAAAGTCCCAAATAATCTTTCGTAGATTTAGAAAAAAAACAGTACAGTAATTCATATGGAACCACAAAAGACCACGAGTAACCAAAAGAATTCTGAGTTGTAAGAACAATGCTAGAAGTATTATAATACTCAACCTCAAATACTTTATACTTTAGAGCCTGAAGTGATAAAGACAGCCTAATACAAGCATAAAAATAGACAAGTAAACCAATGAAATAGAATAGAAGACCTGGAAATAAAAATGGCAAAGCCATGCCCATTTAATTTTTAACAAAGGAGGCAAAAATATACTTTGGAAAAAAGATAGCCTATTCAACAAATGGTGCTGGAAAAACTGGATTTTTACCTGAAGAAGAATGAACTTAGATTCATAACTTTAATTTTGTACAAAAATAAATTAAAAATGGATCAAAGTCTTAACATAAAACCTGAAATACTGGATCTTCTAGATAAAAACATAGTAAATACCCTTCAAGATATTAGAGTAGTGTAGCATGTCTTTCTCTGTACCACCAGCCAGCTCCCAAATAACTACACAGAGACTTTTATTATTATTTATTTATTTATTATTATTATTATTATTATTATTATTATTATTATTAATTATGAAAGCTAGGCCTTAGCTTAGGCTTGTCCCACTAGCTCTTATAACTTAAATTAACCCATTTATTTTAATATATGTTCTGTCACGTGGCTTGTTACCTCATCTCTCCATACTACCCATGTTGCTTCCTCTGCATCTGGCTGGCAACTCTATGTTTTTCTTCCTAGAGTTCTCTCTCTGCATGGAAGTCCTACCTCCTGCCTATCTATTGGCTATTCAGCTTTTTATTACACCAATCACAGCAATATATTTTCACACAGTGTACAAATATCCCACAACAGGGTAGGCAAGACATTTTGAGTAAAATACCAATAGAATAGATCTAACACCAAGTATCAATGGATGGGACTAATAAAAACAAAACATTTCTGTATGGTAAAGAAAATAACCCTCAGAGCAAACAGAAAACCCATAGAACTGGAGAAAATTGCTATCTGCTAGACATAAGAATTTAAAAAGACTTGTAGAAATTAAATACCAAGAGAATAAAAATACCAGTAAGCAAACAAACAAATGAACTGAATAGACATTTTTCAAACCAGAAATACAAATGGACAATAGCTATCTTTTAAAATATTCAATATCCCTAGCCATCAGGAAAGTGAAAATTGAAAATGCTTTGAGATACCTCTTCATCCCAGCCAGAATAGTTGTCATCAATAAATCTGACAAAAGTGGGAGAAGATGTGGAGATAAATTAACCCTTATTCACTGTTGATGGGGATTCAAATTGATATAGCCATTGTAGAAATCAGTATGGGGATTTCTCAAAAAATTAAAATAGAACTATTATATGAACCAGCTATTTTACTCTTGGGCATATACACAGAGGACTCCATACTCTACCATAGAGATATTTGTACCAATCTTTATTGCTACCTTATTCACAATAGCAAAGAATTGAAATCAACCTAGTTGTCCACTAACAGAAGGATGGCTAGTGAAAATTTTTCATATATATATATATAAAATGGAATATTATTCAGCTCTAAATAATAATGAAATTGAAAATTTGCATGAAAACGGATGGACTTACAATGCATATTAAAGTTACTACACTCTCAGAAAGAAAAAAATGTATGTTTTTCTCATCTATGAACACTAACCAATAATATATGTGTATATATATGCATAAATGTATATGTGAGTATGATATAATTTAAATGAATAGAAAAGGCTAAATATTAGGGAAGGAATGAAAGTAAAGTAATGGACATGAGTTATGAAAGGTAATTGTTTTTTTGGTTCTAATTTTGTAATTTTTTTTATTTTGGTGGGAGATAATATATAAAATATATTTGATAGTGAAAGTATATATTTTCATGTTGCAGCAGCTCCACAGCCTCTATTCTGAATGTCTATTTTGACTGTATAGAAACTCATTGAATTATATACAGTTTATGTCTAATTAACTTTGGTGTATGACATTTTCATTTATTTGCAAGCTTTCTGAATAATAAAATTTATGAATTTTTAAAATGATTATTTTTATTATCATCATATGTATCATTATATTTTTTATTCATGTCCTTGAAATAAAATGTGACCAGGAGCTTAGGACATGTTTCTTAAACACACCAGAGATGAGAAGCATTTCTCGCTGGTTTTTCATTCATTTACCACATTGCCTGATCATATTGTGCTGAACAGAAATGCTATGTCAGCTTGAGACAATACCAACACTTCTATGTCTTTACTCTCATCAAAATATGTTACAAAATAAAAAGGAAGGTCACTGTTTCATCCTTTTTTAATTAAGAAACTTTTTATTCATTTAACATACCAACCACAGATCCCCCTCTCTTCCCTCCTCCCACCCTCCCCCCATCCTTCCTCCTCCAACTCCACCCCCACCCCATTCCTTCCTCCAAAAAGGTAAGGCCTCCCATGGGGAATCAGCAGAGCCTGGTACATTCAGTTGAGGCAGGTCCAAGCCCTTCCCCCTGCATCAAGGCTGTGCAAAGTGTCCCACCATAGGTAGTGGGCTCCAAAAAGCCGGCTCATGCACCAGGGATGGATCCTGATCCTACTGTTTCATTCTTGAAGGTATAGTGTAAAGCAGACTGTGGGGCTGTATATCTATATGAGGGAGCACAAGACACTGGTTTCAGTGCCAAACAAGTCTCAAAATTGATTAGCCAAAATCTTATTGCAAATGAAGCTGTTAGTATTTCCTTGTCATTGACTATATTATTTAATCTATCTCTACATAAAAACAGCCTAGCACAAATCAATATTATTAAAGAAAATTCAGCATTTAATGTGGTTCTCCCATGTATCAGACATCAAATTCATTGCCCCTCAGTGTTTGCCCCTTACATGCTTATATGAAAGGTCTACTCTATCACTCATATCTATATTAATTCTCACAGACATACAGAAGCTAAACCTGCAGGATTACCTAGAGAAATGTTCAAACTCTGCACTGAATTTTGCATGATGGAAACTATTTGTATTTGTCACTTGTACGCCCTCTGTGCAAAGTAGATGATGGAGAGGCAGAGAGCTACTATTTGCCCAGAAACTTGTTTTTAAGCGTCTTTCCACTTTTCACCTTTACATCTGTGCTTTTAAGAAGCAATTATATATCCCACTACATGGATAAATATGATGTGCCTTTATTCATATCTGATTATCCTGTCATCCACTTGCTTGAAGTCTTTTAGCCTTAGGAAAAAATTTTTGTAGACACGCAGGTTCTTTTGTGAATTGGGTTCTGTCTACCTGTTCAGATACATCTCTCATCACTCCCCACCTCACATTCTATGCTCTCGTCATGCACAACTTCTTGTGGTTCCTAGAATGCAACATGTTCGTTCACGCCTTCCAATGTTCATGCCTTTGCCTGGAATGCTATTCTCTCTCAGTCTTTTTGCTGTTACTGACTGACTGGCAAAGTGTGTTGCAATAAGGATTAAATGAGATAACTTATGTTAACCACAAGATTTAGTATTTGATCATCATCCATTTGCTCATTTACCCATTCAACAAATATATTAAATTTATAACATATGCATATATTCTTCTGGATGGGTACCCTACAAAAAATAGTGTTTTGGATCCTACCTTCAAGGTGCTTAGAGTCCTAAAAAAAAAAAATAAGAAGAAGAAGGTGAATAAATAAATGAAACATAGCAAGTTATAAAGAAAGGAATCTGGGAGCAGAGAGAAGTCCCTACCTTCTCACAGTAAGAGGGAAACTAAGTTGGGGAGGGTTTTAATTAAGATTGCCCTGAGCTGGCCCTTGCAAGGTGATTGATTAAGAGGTAATCAAAGAAACATATTTTAGGGCATGGATTTGCAGCTAGGGTTAAGGACGTTGCTCTAGGAAACTGACTCATAGAAGAGTGTGTGTGATGAACTGATAATAAAGGAGAGAGAGAGTCAGGAACCTATAATAGCATACATTCTTCTCTCTCTCCTTCCTTTCCTCCCTCTCTTTCTTCCTTAGATTTCTTTCTGCTCCCTGACAACTTTGTTTCATTAAAAATCCACAGTAGTTCCCTAGTCTGCCTTTGTGCCTACTTAATAGGATCTTTTGTGGTCTGACCTCTCCTTCCCGCTTTAGTGCTTCCTCAGTTACTCCTCCATACAGTCTTGGGTCTCATTGTTCCCTTCGAGTGGTGTCTAAGCACTTCCATACCTGCCCTGTGTATGTTCTTACACTATTTAGTAGAATTTAGCATTTTTCCCATTAGGGAAGGCAAAATCAAACCACTGTAATAGCCATGCTGGTAACACAAATGAGTGAACGTGCTTATGTGTGATGCAATAGGGCTTGTAGAACATTTGCCTTCCCATATTTAAATTACAAATACAAAATAAACTTAACAGGGCTTTCTTGAAGACAGATAAAATGAAATTATGAAAGTATAGTGATTAAGTACAATAGTGTGCATACACTCAATATGCAGTAGTATTTATTTTTGTTGAGATTTTCTATTTTTCACTTGTTTCTAGATAAATTATAATTTTGAAATATTTTTATTACAACCGCTTAAATACTATTGTCAATGAAATTCAGCATCTATCTTGGTGTTAATATTAGTGATGTTAGTATTTTTCTTTTCAAGTTCAAGTTGTGATCTTCTTGGACTTTGGCATGACATGATTTATCTTAGACGCTTTGTCTATTGTTTTAACAAACTCTGAATCCTGTTAAATTCTTTTATTTCTTTTATTTTTAGTATTTCTTACTTTTTTCATGCCAGTCCCCTCATTCAGCTCATAAGATGAGCCAGTCTCTTTGGTAAAAAATAGATGATCATACCCAAGAGGGAGAGAGATTTGCCAGACAATGATAATATTATGACTGTGCCTCTCCCAACAGTTTTGCTTATATGTCTTGTGTCTCTAGATTCAGGAACTGAGTCTCCCAGTTGGGCCACAAAACTTCTTCCTGCTCAGAGGCACCCCCTCTACCTGGTCTCCAATCTTCCGGATGTCTTTGTTTGCCATTGTCATTCTCTTTCTATAGGGGAAGAAAGTCTCCAGCAGAGCAGAAATTGCATGTCAAGTAGTAGCCCAGCCAAAATGAAGGGCCAGTAGAGACATTTCTGCTGAGCATGTTAAGGCAGGTCAGGTTTGAAACAGGAAAACACTGAGCCCATCAAGGCTTTCTTCTGTTTCTATGTGGTGAGTAAGACAGATCTGGGCTAAGATCATACTTTGCTATTAAACAGTAGTATCTGAAACTAATTTTGGTCTTTTAAAACATCTTTTAGAGTCATCTTCTGATTGTCTTTGGGGAAAATTTCAAGGTATTTAAATTCTATTTCGTGAAGATAGGAAGAAAATGGCTTTAAATGATCTGGTCCTAACAGGAAGCCTTCACAATTATTTTCAATAAAAATTATTTTTTAGAAAAAAAAAAGGTAGTATGGACAAGCTGACAGTATAAGCAATAATATTTGATTTAAGTGCATTATTCCTGGAGTAATGTGCTAATGGACTAGCAAGACTTCAGAATCTTGAGCTTGGTTAGCAGGTGTATGACTTCTAAGTGTGGTACAATGGGCAGGTGACTTAACTTCTGTTAGCTTCATTTCCCTAGACTTAAAATCTTTCCACTAACAGTCATTTTATGGACTTATGAGAGTTAAATGACATCATGTATATGGTATATTTAGAGTAATATCTGATCAGTGTTTAATAAATGGTAGTTACAAAGTCTTTTATAACAAGGTTATTCTAGAAACCCACTCTTTTCTATGTCAAAGCAATACCTTGACCACAAAATCACTCTCCTAATACTTCCTCCATTCTTGAGAGAAGATTTAAGTTGCTTCTCTCTGAGAGTGGCCAACTTCCAGTTGATGGCTTGGGTCTGGCAAAGGCTGTGCAAGCTGTACTGTACACATCTGTCCAAGTGCTTAAATTGTTTCTTTTCCTCCTTTGTCTGTTAAAAGCAGGGCTCCCCCCTTCAGAGTGCCAGCAGATGTTTCTTTATTTAAACTATATTCACGGAGAGGAAGGAAAGAGAAGCAGACACACATAAGGAGGAAAGAGGTCTGGGTCATAGCACCACATTTATTCAGAGGCCACCATGCCAGGAAAATTGTGCACAGCAATTGTAATTTGTTTTTTCCGTTTCATTTGATTTTTTTCAAACAGGAATTTCTTGTTTCCTTAGATACTAATTAAATCTCAGTTACTGAGAACCATCCAGTGGCGTTTCAATGCTGTGGTATTTGGTCAAATACTGTATTTATTTAGCTCTTTAGCAGGAAATTTAGCTTTCAATGAAGTGGCTGGTTTTGTCTTTATATGTGTGCTTGTTTTGTATACTATGGACTCAGAAATGCACACCATAGGAAGGATTAGTTTAGGGTAGTCATTTAATTTTAAGTTGTGGAGTTTCTTTCAGAAGCTTCACATATACCATGTTGATGCATGTATTAATTGGATTTAGAGAATTGTTGCCGTTTTGAACATATCCTTACTCCATCTAATGAAGTATCTAATGGACTATCTTAACCTGGAGTCTTTATTTAGGTTCAAATTTTTCTGAGTCATAAGTTTTAACACCACCTATGTTAGCATAAAGCCAGAGGAAACTGGGTGAAAAAAGGAAAAAAGGGGTGACTGGGATTAAAAAGAGAAAAATTCTTTCAGAACTGTCTGGATTAAGTGTGGCTTTTATAACTAAATGCAGTCACTAAAGTTGGGGAGAATTCATTGTAAAATCTGAATAGAAGACTGTATTGAGGAAAACTCCTGGAGAACTAGAAAGGTAACTTTAGCGCTAGATTCAAGATCCAATCTTTTTTATTGTTTAAGAGCTTCATATATTTATACAATGAATTTTAGTCATTTTCACCCCCAGTTTTCCTCTCTCATCCCCCTCCCTCCCTCACTGAAACCTTTCCTCTTGACAAGTCCTGCTCTTGATTTCATGTCTTCTTTTTCTATGTTTAATTCAAGCTTCTTGACTGAGCTTGGGTAGGAGGTTATTTCCTGAAGCAGGAGTGACATGCATCTCTCCAACAACCATTAACTGCCAGTACTCCCTCGTGGATGGTGGGACTTCCTGGGTCCCCTCCCTCATCCATAATGACATGTTAATGGGCCCAGTCATGTATACATCTTGTACAGACAAGAAGAGACAGTGAGTTTGTGAGTACAAAGGCTATATCATGTCCAGAAGATGTCTTTTTGTCGTACATTCCCCCATCCTCTGGCTCTTATATTCTTTCCACCTTCGAGAACTGTTCTTTTGGAATAGGTGGACTTTGAATGAGACTAGAAATAAAATGGTCCACCCTGATTGGCAGGAACAACTTGACGACTTGAACTTGAATTTAGATGAGGAATTATAGAAATATTCACTAATCAGGAAACCAAGTACTCAATTGTCTCTCACTAGCAATTACTGTGATTTTTAAAAGAGCTATACCATGATAGAAAGAGCCTTTGAAGGTAGGCAGAACTGATGTTGAATTATATTTATTATGCATACGATTTTGAGGTGGTTACATAATCTTAGTTTGTTCATCTGAAAATCGAATATATATGAACTCAACTGATAGATAAAATACTAGAATCTCCAAGAAAAATGAATAATTTACAGAAGAACAAAATATAAATTACTGAAATGCATGAAAAATTTACAATCTCACTAGCAATAGATAAATATGTTGGCATTTTATATCAACCAAATGAGCAAAACTGGCAAAAATTACTGTGTGGCATCATCATGGATATGGTAAAATGAGCATTTCTGTATAATGCTAGGATATAAATTGACATAACCTTTCTGGCTGGTAGCTGCAAAACAAATTTAAAGTTTTCAAACAGTTCATAACCTTTTAAACAAGAATTTCCCTTCTAAGCAGCTAACCAAAAAGAATAGGCAGAAACAACAAATGTCAGCTCACAAAGCCACTTACTGCAACACTGGATATAACAGCAATTTTGGAAACCTGAAGGACCAACAATACGAAAAAGTTCAAATAAATTGTGATTTGTTCTTCTTGTGGCATATTTTAGATGATATGTAATTATATGAGGATACATTTATAATGTGAAACCAAACAAGAATAAACAGTATTAAATATCTTCCCAATTTATAACTGCACATACATTCTATTGATATACATGCATATATTTGTATGTATGTATTGATATTTATATGTAATAAGTAAGGTATATTTAGTATATAACATATTTGAAAAATAAATAAATGAAATAGATCAAGTTATTTATGAAACAAATGTAAGAAAACAAGCATTTTAAACGGATACTTAAGAGGAAATTACAAATCATCTCTTCTGGTTGTTTTTGTTGTATGTTTCTGTGGCTTTCTAAACTCCTATAATTAATATATTTTCACAACTGGAACAATGCACCATAGTAGCAGGATGGTTGTAAGGGTTAAATGAGCTGTATTTCCTGAGTCACTTAAAGAAAATATGTGTGAAATTTCTCCATTCTAAAATTTTAGTTTATCATATTTATTTAGAAATTCAGCCAGAATCTATCATCCCACTCCCCCAATTCCAGTTCCAATCCTGTACATTGTTCTTATTCTGCTCAGAAATGAACAACTTCTAGACTCACTTTATTGTCCTGTGTTCTTTCCCTGTCTCTGTCTCTCCTTTCCTCTTCTCTCTCTATCTATAAATAGATAGATAGATAGATAGATAGATAGATAGATAGATAGATAGATAGA
>CABHPH010132240.1:0-29563 GCA_902168325.1 Peromyscus nudipes | reverse complement strand
CTCCATTCGAAAGGGTGTTATGATATTGCACGAGGGAGACCATGGCTGGCCCGGCCAGGTGTCCCATGCGTGAGGCCAGGCAGATGCGCAGCAGGCACGTGGAGTCAGTCACTCACATCCCAGGCACTGCATCCACCTGGAGAGTTTATTTGATCGATAAAGATAGGAAGGAGAGAGGGAGAGGGGTCGAGGGTACACACCTCGTGGGAATGGAGAGAGAGATCGAGGAAGTGAGAAGGGAGCATTTTTCCCCCCCTTAAATGAGGTTTTTTAAGTCAGGACACAAAAAGGCCCCAAGGGGCGGGTCAGAATACTAACAAAGGGGAAAAAGAAGACAGAGGGGAGGGGTTTTTTCCTCTTAAAGAGGGCTTTACATCAGGACACAGGGCGGGTCCCCAAGGGGCTGGCCAGAATGCCAGAAGGAAGAAGCCAGGCAGGCGGTGGGAGGAGTTCCGGCTGAACATGGCCAGCAGACTAAACCCTCTAGGAGCTGCCTCCAATTGGCCTAGGCCAAAAGACCTGCATAACAAAAATGACTGAGTTATACAGAGAGCAGACTGAGGTAAGGGAATCAGAAATCCAGCCCCAGGGAGGGTGTAGGGTAGGGGATAGGGTGAGGAGTGCTGGGAGGAGCCACAAGTACTGAATGAGACTTGCCTCATCGTTCTTTGAGACCTAACAGTGTTGTTTCTTGATTTGGGTACAGTTTATGACCGGTAAACATAATGTTTGTGTGGTTGGTTTGGTAACCTAAGGCCTAGAGGAAAACTTTCAAGGTGACAAAAGTGTTACAGGGGGCCCACCAGAGATGACTACTCTGACACAGTTTATAGACAATGGGAAGTCTTCACTCCATGGGGCTGGGACTACACTCAGGTATTTAGGACCCTAGTGTAAACCTGAGTGTGTAGGCTAAGTACTTTTTAAAGGCAAAAACTATATCCTGGTATCTCAGCAGATGCAGGAGGAGGTTTTGTGCAAGCAAACATTTTAACAGAAGCTAAGTGGTTAGTTGGGAAAGGAGGTTTGCACAAGTAGGCAATCTTACCAGAAGGTAGGTTAGCTGGGGCATCTTGACCTTGAGTTCCTAGAATAGGGTTGAGTAATTTCCCATGAGATTCTCCATCAAGAAGATTGTCTTAGTTAGGGTTTCTATTTCTGTGAAGAGACACCATGACAACTCTTATACAGGAAAACATTTAATTGGGGCTGGCTTACAGTTCAGAGGTTTAGTCCATTATCATCACGGTGGGAAGCATAGTGGCACCCAGGCAGACATGGTGCTGGAGAAGGAGCTGAGAGTTCTACGTCCTGATCCACAGGCAGCAGGAGGAGACTCTGAGCTGTGCTGGGCATAGCTTAAGCATGTAAGACCTCAAAGCCTGCCTCCACAGTGACACTTCCTCCAACAAGGCCACATCTACTCCAATAAGGCCATACCTCCTAATAGTGCCATTCCCTCTGGGGGCCATTGCTATTCAACCACCACAGCAATCAAATTCTAGTTAAACATAAAATGGCCTCAGCAAGAATACAAGATGGAGGAACCTCTGTACTGTTTTGCCCTGTCACATTACTAGTTGGCTAGTGGAGGTGTATAAGGATCACTTGAACTCTAGTTCTAGGCCAGCCTACATAGAGTAGCAAGATCCTATAGGAAGTGAAATGAACTAACGGATGTATGTTTTATTATTATATTTTAATTTCTCAAGTGTCCAGACAATAAACAGAAATGAGAACTGAAATAGGAACAAATACTCCATTGAACTACATGGAAGTGTCACCTGGTTATCTTATTTGTCTTATTTGCTTAGGATCAAGAGCATATTTAATCTTCTATCTAAGGCCTTACATCATGGTCTGTAGCAAGTTCTGCAAGCTTAATCTTTAAAATGTTTGGAAACTCAGACACTTCTCATACCCTTTACTGTTATCTGCTCTCATCTCTAAGGAATTGATGTACACATTAGAAATTGGCTAAGCAAATCCAAACTCTGTAGGACAGGCAGACAGGAATGGAAGATCACAGGTAGACTATGCTCCAGATTTATCAATAAGCTGGGGGAGTAAACATGAGCTAGAGCTGTGTGTGGTGGTGCACATTTTTAATCCCAGCACCTGGGAGGCACAGATAGGCAGATCTCTGAGTTTGAGGCCAGCCTGGTCTACAGAGCAAGTTCCAGGACAGCTAGGGCTACACAGAGAAACCCTATATCAGGCTACCCCCCACACCCACCCACCCCCAAAAAAAACCCAAAACATGACTTGTTTGGAACTCTATTCTTCTGGAAGCAACAGCCTTGCCTGTTTTTAAAACAATACAGTTATAGAGCTAGGCCCACCTGGATTATTCAAACTCTCTCCTACACAAAGTGAACTATTTAGGGCTTTAATTATGACTTCATGGCAACAGTGTTTGACTGAAAACTAAGGCGTATAGGCAAACCAAGTTCACACATCAGAAACTATACAACCAACTATCCATTTCACCCACCCCAGTCTCATGCTGTCCCCACCTTCTCACTCTGCTCTTCTTTTTGCTACTTAAAGTTTATTAGTCTTTTTCCTGTTACAACAGTTGTAGATATTTTGCTCATCTCATACAAAGAAGCCACCTTGACTTCCCTACAGCAATGGACTGTAACCTGGAATTGCAGGCCAAGTAAACCCTCTTTCTCCCTTCATTTTTAATATACTCATAGCAAGAGGAAAGGAAACCAAAAGTGTTCTTTTCCAGGAAGTTTGGAATTCAAGTCCTAGATGGGTTTTTACATTCTTTGTTTCAGATCCAATTTTAAGGTCTTATTAGCTTTTAGGTTTTGAGTTCTCAGAGTTCTCTCATGTTTAAGCAGGGACTAGAATACCTAACTAATAACAATGCTTGGAAACTAAAGATACAAAAAAGGGGACACATTTCCTATAAACATGTATCTGCATATATGCCATAAATAGTAGTTCTGGTTTTTATTCAAATATCCATGACTGTACCTTAGACCTCTTGTTAGAGAAATACCTTTTCTAAATTCTAACATTCTAAAAACTCATGTTCTGGAGACAGTTCTGTTCTTAGCACCCTCAACTCCCTAATTATTGCTATATCAATTCTGCAGTCCTATGACATCTTTTCTCTTTGTATTGGCCTATAGATACAGATTTATGTCCATCAGTTTTACCACTTTCTTAACTACTAGGCCAGTTTCTAGACCCTGGATTATTTACTTCATCTACTTAGCAAGATATGAACCATAGTTTCTCCAAACAATACTGGTAATTATTCCCATTCTCTTCTATTTCATTTTCTTTCTTTTTTAAGACTTGTTTTTATTTATGTGTGATAAATATGTATTTATGTGCAGTACCACCTACACATATGTATGTGTGCTATATGAGGGCAGTGCCTGTGTAGGCCAGAAGAGGGCATCAGATGTCCTAGAACTGGAGTTACAGATGGTTGGGAGCCACCAGATGGGTGCTGGGAAACAAACCATGATCCTCTGCAAGAGCAGTAAATATAACCACTGAGCCATTTCTTAAGCCCTTACTTCATTTTCTTTTAGCAAGCATTTTAGTCTCACATCATAAGGGAGTAAACAAAACAAACTCAATTTGGCTTCTTTAGTTGTCGACAAAAGTCCCTATGTACACCATATAGGAGCAAAACTCTGTAGGGTGGTGACTACATGCCAAGTCCAAATCAGCACTAGTCAAAGGACGTGAAAACTTAGTGGATGTACACTTAGAAGGTAGAAAACATGATTTTGGAGAAAAAAGCATCAGATAATCATCACTTGGAAAGCCAAGCAAAAGTGATTTTTGGAGCCAGTTGCTTGGGTTTTAGTGCCTCTTCAGGCAGGTCTGTTTGGCCGTAGGGAGCCTTGCTACAGATACTCCTATTTCATTTGAATTCATTGCCTTTAAAGGTTATTAAACTAGCTCAAGATGATCTCCTTTACTTGTATTCAAGGAACTTCTTGTCCTCATAGGCCATTGGCAGTGGTACTATATTGACTATCATTCAGCCGTGTTCATCCTGGAGCAAACTTCCACGTATGTTTTCCTTCTAAGTTGACTAACATCAGTAAGTGTTATATAAACACTGTGGTCAAATAAAGTCACCTGGAAAGAAGTCAGACACATGAACTTTAAAACAAATGTTTATTACTGTTTAATGGGGCCGAAGGGACAACACAAAGCATTGAAAACATCACTGGCTCACAAAAACAGCCACCTGGTTACCTTCTTGGTCACATTTGTTTATTCACAAGGTTTCATTCACACATCTACACAAGATACTAATCCACTTCAAGTTCATAACGATTATAAAAGTAAACATTTATTGAGACAATGTACAATAAATTGCACTTTCTTAACAAGCATCACATTTACATTAATAGAGTGTACTATACATCATACATGGCATTATGGAAAGAACTAATTGGTCAGTGTTTATAGAGGAAGAGATTGATGGCTAATGTTGGTTTTATAGTCAATTTGCACTTCCAGACTAATCAGCTCCTTTATTCTAACCTGTTTTCACTGTAGATGCTGGGGAAAACCATGTCTCACAAAGACAGACAGCATAAGGTTCATACTACCTCCTCAGTAAGGCAAAGGTAGGAGTTGGAAAGAAAGGAATGGGGCTGACAAAACCTTTTCCCTAATTTGAACTAAGAATCCATGCATTATGCAAAATGCCAAGAATAGTGAAACCAATGTAGAAGGCTATTGGGACATCTTGGATTCTGGGACCATATCCAGCTTTATTCTTGTGCTTTCATGACATTAGTCTTTTGATGCATTTATAGTCTCATAAATCAGTTTCTTTGATCTTTTTCTATATGTAATATAGTTATTCAGAGTTGTAGTTTAGTGGAAAGTCATATGTTTATCAATTGCCAATAAAAATAATGTTCATTTTCTTTTCAATGATTCATTTTTCTCAGACTTTTCAAATACAGTTAATGATAAACCAGAGATGAGGGCAGAAGGGGACATATTGATGGAGACTGTTTTATAGCAGGTGGCGTGTTTTACTGGAGGTAAGCTCAAGCTGTAGGGTTTTGTTTGTTTAAGAGGAAATTTAGAATGATACGCAGACAGCTGACTTGTCACTTGAACAAGCATCTATTTTTCTTATAATTCAAGATCAGCATCACCTGTTGAGGTATAGTCCAAATGGAGGTCCTCATGTTTACAGATTTGAAAATTAAGGAAATAGATAACATAAAGTGCCTTGCATGTATTACATATAAGCCACCACAGGGAAGAAAGAATGCTCAGTGTGACCCTCAGCATAAAGACTAACAGAATTTTATGCTTGGTCATTGGAAACAGGCCACAGAGCTGCTGTCTGGGCTTCCAGTTTTGATCACTGTGTCTTGAAATCTAATGTGCATTTGGTTGCATGGTATCTAGGTAAACAAAAGAAACAGGGATACCCTATAAAATTTCACCACACACACACACACACACACACACACACACACACACACACACACAGAAACACACACTCTGCACACATGCAAACGCACCCCTAACTATTCAAACCATTGGCTAGATATTAAAGCAAGAGAATCATCTATTGTAGAGTATTATAAAGAATAAGTTATGTAATACAATCATTTTTTTAGTGTCTTTCTTAGAAGAGAAAACTAAGTCTTTTTAAAATTTTCTTTCTGTCCACTTACAGGAGTCCTAAAATACAGACAACCACCTTAGTGTTGGATGCACAGGGTTGGTGAATTCATTAGCTGAGTCGATTTCATTGAGGCACAGCAAAGCTCAGTCCTGATATTAGCTACACATTTGATCTTTTGTTTGTTGTTTGAAACAGGCAGGGCCTTGCTATGTAATCCTGGCTAGCTTGGTACTCACTGTGTAGCCCCCATGCTTGCCTTGACCTCACAGGCATGCCTGTGCCTCAGCCTCCTGAGTGCAGGGATTGTGGGTGTGTATCACCACAACCACCACTGAGACTTAACCTAAGAGACTAAAAATTTAAAAGAATAATTTTTTTTATCTGCTGTGCCCTCTGACCTGTATATTGTTTCAGTCTTCCTACTTTAGCTAAGAAATGAAACCACTAGTTACTAACTGGAAAATAGCTGAAATAGGAGCTGGAGAAAAATAAATATATAATGTAGGAAAAGGTGAACATTTTTAAAGCAAATGAAACAAAAAGTAAACTCTCATCATCAGTACAAAGGAGTCTTTTCAACTCTATCAGGTACATTCTAGAAAGCCAAAGGAAAAGAAATGACTAATTTAACAGGTGGTGAGGGACAGCAGATGCTGCATGACAATCCAGGGTGCAGGCTTACTGGCATTCCCATCACTGTTTCTGATAGGAACTCCTATGCTGAAGTGCAGGGAACCAAGAATTTCTTTGCATTAAATTATATGTACTAAAAATAACCACTGTGACTTGGCTCAGGATGTGTACCAAACATAGGCACTCCAAAATCCAGCATGGTGTCTTTTGAGAATATACTAAATGAGATTAAGTTATAAAAGCCAATGAATGAGTTGAATCTTCATTTATTCTATAGAACTCAATGAAAAGAGAAATGATCACTTCCCAGATGCTGCAAATCTTAGCATTTTAGAGGAGTGTTTACTATCATGTAAATCTTAGGAAAGGATAAAAGAAAGTACCATGTTTGAAAAATATCTTGGATACTTGAATGGTTTATCTTTTTTCTATAAGGAATTCAAGAGAGTAATTTTAGTTATTATGGTGCCTACCTATAATCTCAGCACTTGGAAGGCTGAAGTAGGAAGGTTCTAAGTTCAAGGTTAGCCTAGACTACATAAGTAGAACCTGTTTCAAGAAAAAAAAAGTTGCAATTCTCAAATATATATAAAATAGTAAGTGAAACTGTGATGAGTAGATGCTTTATGTTGGCATTCTGGAGTTCACAAGCAATAGTGAGGAATGTATGGTTTGAGGCATTGCTATAGTGAAATAGTAAACAAGAAATCACATATTACCTCTTGAATTTTCTTTCCAATCTTTACTGCTGCTACTAACTCAAAGATGGTATAATGCAGGGAAGTTTAAACATAATACCAAAATACCAATATACATGCCCAAGTATCATATGATACCAGAGAACAAAAGAGATTGTGTATTGCCATTATGTCTTTTATAAGAGCTAGATGAAAACCCAAAAGATATATTTAACTCTTAAAATATATGCTCCTGGTGATTTTGTTTAAAGAGAAAAAGGGGCCATGAACCTGAACAGATACTTGACCTAGAGCCATTTTGTTTCCCTCATTTACCACTTACGAAAATTATTCAACTTCGGTATTCTGTGGAATGTATTTATTTTCAGAAGTTAGAAAGAGCTGGAAATGGTATTAGAAGTTCACAGAAATGCACCTTAATTTAGCTGGCCATTTGAAAAAGTGACTTGTCCAGGGCTTTCTGGAGTGCCCAGGACCAATAAAGCTAATTGGCTGCACTAAATGACTGACAGAAATGATGTACTATTCTAGCCATTATATTTAATAGAAAAAATAGCTTATCAGAGATTCAGGGAATGTAAAAATCAACAGAGACATCTGGAGTTCTGGGTTATTGTCTTTTGGTAAAAAGAAGTGACTCTTCTGATGAAAGACACCAGAACTAAAACAGAAACTTCTATATGGGAGGTATTGTTTGATAAGTGTAACATATCAAACAACCATATCAGTTTTATGGCCTGTAGATAATAGAGACATTTAGAGATTAAAGAAATTTCACATACTAGAACTCAAAAATGATTTTAGAGGAAAGACTCTATCATGAGCAACTTGAAGTTGGGGGTGGGAGGGCTCTGCTGAGGCTTACCTCTGGAGTGTGTTATTACAGTTACAACATAGGGCACAGAGGACAGCCCTCTGGACTAAAAAGTCTGAGATACTTTGGAAACAGTTTGCTTAACAATGAAGCCAAAGATGAATATAAAGAAATGTTACTATATATGACTGACAGTAGTTTGGATGCTGTAAAGGGACCAGAGACTTCTATAGTAGCTTAGAAAATGGAAAAATTAGTTTTTTTGTTACCAAAGAATTTCTTGTAAGGGCTATTTATACAGGCATGTCAAATATAATTGAAAAAATATTTGCACCAATTTTTTTAAACAGTAACCTTACCTTTCCATGAGTTAAGTAGTTCTATAAAGGTTTAGTCAATCAAAAATGTGAAAAATGCCCTTGTTTTTCTTTATTCCCAGGTATGTAGGGCACTGTTTCGGGGTTAGGGAGAAGTTAGGAAAGTTGCCTAACACTAAGGTGCTAGGAAGCTCTCTTCAACTTCCTTGGCAATATCACAGCCTTTAGTAAAGTACGGAACATCGGCGTTTGCCTTAACTAGTGTGTCACCATCCACTAAGTCATCACTGTTCCACTCAAAACTACAGTGTCTAAACACGGACCTTTTTAGACTTCTCTAGTGAGGGTCCCCAAGTCGGCCACTGACAATATCCATCTTTGAGGCTGCATTTGCCACAAGTCACCTCTGTGTTCATACAAAGGCACATCAGGAGAATGAGCCCCATGTGGAGTCCTTAAAAGGATCTGCTAGAACGCCTGATCAAACGACTTTATTGCACATTTACTGAAAGTCTCTATTTACCTAGCGTGCAGTAGCCCAGCTACTCCACAGCTCTTGGCACTCCATTTCCAAATGTAGCCAACTCAAAATAATTTGGGGGGAACTTTCAAGCCAACTCCTGGTCTGTTTTCTTGGGACAGGAGTAGCACTACTGTGGAAGTCATCTTCAGTGTGAAACCTGTCAGTGGTCATGTGCGGTCCCACAGTGTGCTTTATCTAAATAATCCTGGAAAGTTAAAGAGGGTTAATTTTCCTTTAAAAACAGAATTCCGTGACAAAGATCTTACCATTTTAACCTTGGAAAAGCATGTCTCCATTTTTACGTGAGATAAAAAAATTATTATGAATAAATAATTCTAAACAAAAGCATTTAGTTCTAGGTTACTTATTTCCAACTAAATTTCAGGCCTATAAAACAATGTGTAATACTATGATGGATCTGAATGTGGCTTTCCATGAAGAAGCTGGGAAATAGATATGCAACATAAATCAGGTCAGTTTAAATATCATCCCTTTGAAAAATGTCATACATGAAAGACAGAGCTACTAAAGATTCTAACTTGCTTTCTGGTCTCCTTTACTTTCCTTCAAAGGGACAACAGGAAGGATTCTTGGTTTCTGTTGTTTTGATCATTGTGCTCTTGTGACTGGCTGAGGCTGGAGCTATGTGCTCTCCTTGGGTGGCTGGGGAGCCTGTGGTGGCTGTAGTGGCTGAGTGCCTGTGGCTGTTTTGATAGAGTTCAGGGTTTTACTAAACCAAGAGTTTTTTGCAGCTTGTATTTCATTCATAAGTGCTCCTCTCTGATGCTCCAGTTCCTAATGGAAGAAGAAGATCACAGGTTACATAAATGCCAGAATAAATGAAGAGATACTGTTTAGATTCACCAGGCCTCTGCAGCCCGCCCTCCCTCAAAGCCCAAGAGACATTCAGTTGGCTTCCTAATGGAAGAGAAAAGTTGAGAGCTAAAATAGTTTCCAGTGAAAATGAGAATCCATGCTTTCTATGAACAGTGAAATTAACCACATTTTATTTTCCCTACCTCTCTGCCATTCAGGTCCAAATTTAGGTTTAGGCTGCAATTGGAGACTACATGTTTAAAACCACAAATAAATATGAGTACAAATGAGTTTCAATTAAAAAACTGCCCTTGAGAACAGTCAGGGTCCAGACTAGACACACTGCTGAGGATCCTGAATGCAGCATTGGGGTGGGTTACTGATAAAAAGCAGATCAGTCCACAAGGAAGCCAGGCCCATTCTTCTAATTGCTATTATACAATTTGGAGAGAATGGAGAAAGGAATCTGGCCAATCAGCTGAGACCTAAAAGAACTCCAAAGGGAAGAGTGGGATTAGTGTGTCTTGTGAAGGTAAGACCAACAGAGGGGTTTGGTCTGTCCTTTTCAGATCAGCCAACCAAAGTGACCAAGGACCCGAGAAAACATTTCAGTGTAAACTGAGGAAAAAAAGCACACTATTAAGTCCTCACAAAATATAACTTTAGTTATCAAAAATCCATTTAAATTATGTTTGTGTCTGTGAATACATGCTATAAGATGTGATGGTACAGGACACATTAGGGATATGAAATGTACCACTTGCAGGGTCATCATGACTCTAACCCAGGACAGTATTCTAAAGCCCAGCTGCTTTTTTAAGGACAAGGTCTCACTCTATAGCCCAGGCTGACCTCAAGTTCTCAGAAATGCACCTGCCTCCACCTCCCGAGTGCTGGGATTAAAGGTAAATGCCTTAATGTCAGTCTCAGTCCAGCCTCCTAAAGTATGGGGTGAGGCCTTCCACCATGTGGGGTCATGTAACCGAATGTAGGGAAGGTCATGACAAAAATTTGGCAATGTTAGAAAACTAATTCAAAACCAAATGCATAATGAATCTGCGATGTTTCTGTCTGTACTCGTCCATATTCCACCACGTGACTTCACGTCAGCCTTGGTTCTGAACACAGCATGTCCATGCTGCACTGCGCACAAAATCGAGTCAGGCAGCACCAACCAACACTAACTACTTCAGACACTGGCTCAGAGTTTAGACAACTGTATGTTATATGTCACCGTGTTCTTTATTCTACATACAAAACTTGCTGTTCTTATGGGAGCATTGTGATCTGCTGGACAGTGGTGGTGCACACCTTTAATCCCAGCACTCGGGAGGCAGAGGCAGGCGGATCTCTCTGAGTTCAGGGCCAGCCTGCTCTACG
This sequence comes from Peromyscus nudipes, assembly GCA_902168325.1. Taxonomy (NCBI): domain Eukaryota; kingdom Metazoa; phylum Chordata; class Mammalia; order Rodentia; family Cricetidae; genus Peromyscus; species Peromyscus nudipes. The sequence continues at coordinate 18,744 of CABHPH010132240.1, read as the reverse complement.
GAGTGAGTTCCAGGACAGCCAGAGCCACACAGAGAAAGCCTGTCTTGAAAAACCAAAAACCAAAACAAACAAAAAAAAAGAGAGAGAGAGAAGAAACATAGTAGTGATATTTTTATAGAAACAATTTTTACTATTTTTCCATCATTCCTCAGCACGTAAATTGATACATCTTTGGATTATATTGTAGTAGACGTGTTTGATTTTAGAAGAATGTTGTTTGAGGGCTGGTGAGATGGCTCAGCAGGAAAGACCACTGGCTGCTCTTCTCGAGGAAGAGTAAAACCTGTAAAATTCCATTTCCAGGAGATCCAATGCCCTTTTCTATCTTCCATAGGCACTGCACACATGTGGTACACAGACATGCATGTAGGCAAAACATACACACATACATGCAAATCAATCTTTAAAAATTACACACACACACACACAAACTGCTGTTTGAGTTGCTGGAAAGTTTCTTTAAAAATAAGCCACGAAATGACTTTTGTCTTGAAATTAGGACAAAATTTACAGTTTCTGAAATGGCCTGGAACTATTTCTGACATCTTAGTATATGTATTTATGGGAAATGGCACTTAGAATTGACAATTACAAAATTAAAGTATGAATCAACTCTGAAACATTGAGAATATCTCTTTGTCTTTTTAATTATTTTATCAAAATAAGTATGCTATCTTATGAACCAAATTTACTTTCCTCTTTATCAATGGTAAACTATCTATACATTAGAACTGTTTAAAAACAAAACTTTTCATGACTTATTGTCAATACATGTTGGATTTGTAGACCTATCTTCTCTACCCATGGTTGTGTAAATGGGGTCATCTGTGCTGTGTAACGGGTCATCTGTGCTGTGTAAATGGGGTCATCTGTGCTGTGTAACAGGGTCGTCTGTGCTGTGTAACGGGGGTTGTCTGGGTTGCATCTTTTGACCTCTCATCGAATCAAATCACCAACCTGAATCTTGCACTTGGCCTCCACCAGCTGCAGTTTGGTCTGTGCCAGCTCCAGCTCCATCTCCCTCAGCTGCTTCCTCAGTGAATCCTTCTCATCATCGGCTTCAATTCCCTGGTCCTCTCTACTTACGGCTGCTGGCTTTAAAGCTCCTTCCTTGCTGAAAATGTCACTGCAGTGTTTGCACGCCATCATCTTACCCTGAATACACAAAAGAGACACCCAACATCAAACTGTATTCTATAGGCTAAACAACTTCCCAAAATACACGACTTTTAAAGATGGTGCATTGGGCCAGGCGGTGGTGGCGCACGCCTTTAATCCCAGCACTCGGGAGGCAGAGGCAGGCGGATCTCTGAGTTCAAGGCCAGCCTGGGCTACAGAGTGAGTTCCAGGAAAGGCGCAAAGCTACCCAGAGAAACCCTGTCTTGAAAAACCAAAAAATTAAAATTAAAATTAAAAAAAAAAGATGGCGCACTGTCTTCAAACATTGAAAAGTACATGACTTTCAAAGATGGCGCACTGTCTTCAAACAGTGTTCTGTTTCTGAAGACGCTGTTGGACCTGTGCTGTCACCAGATGGTCACAGTCAGCACAGAATCCACCTGTCCCAGTACAGGTACTCCGTGTGCATGTCCTTTTGTTGACTGTTTAAGGGAATGAAGGTGACATGACTGCGGGCTCCTATTGTTAGTCATGCGCACCACACCAAACAAGCAATTCTTTTCGAGACAGCACTGCTCTTGCTTCACTAAATATTACAAAATGAATTACACATTAGGTATATTATGCTTTCTATTTTGATGCCCTGCTGTTACAAGAGGCTCAATGTGTCCGTAATGTTAACCACAGTCTTTTCACATGTGCATAAATGGACTTCACTACATGTCTGTTGGTGTGACTCCACCAGTTAGATCTGGCAACTTTGGTGCTCTCTTCATTAGCTACTCCAACATCCTGTCACTCGATCATTAGAGTCTTGATTTAACATGTTCTAGCACTTCTCATTCCAGCTCTGTCTTCAAGTCTCACCTCTCCTGTCCCCACCAGCTTGTCTCTCATTTTGTCCATACTCCACTCTTCACATTATTGTTGAGTAATATACACTGGACACATTGAAAAACAGCACTTTTCAACCTCCTACTTAACCTATGGCAATAATTAGCCCAGTTCTGGCACAAAATAAAATACACTAAATATCTGCCATACTTTTATTGTTGACTAAATACTTGGTGCCTAAGTAAGACGCATACTGAGTTTTTATTACATTATAAACGATGAAAAATTACTAAGCTGGGTAAGCAACCTACCTAGCCTCTTTCATGTGTCTTAGGATGTGGGGGAGTGGTGTTACTTGATATTGAACAAGGGGCCTTGTGCATGCTAGGCAACTGGTCTACAACGGGGAGTATCTACTCTTAGATAAACCATTTCATTACATTGAACAAAATAAAAGAACAGACTGATGTCACAAAAGAAGGATAATACTTTTGTCAGAGAAAAGAACAGAGAGCACCTTCACAGAACTCAAGGAACCTGAAATGGGCAGGCAGAGCACAGGTGACACAGCAGCTAGAAAAGAGAAATCAGAGCTCTCTGTAGCCTGGTGTAAGGGCCTTATGGATTCATAATGCCATGATGGATTCATCCCATCAGCCCCATGCTACATGCTGAAGATAGATTTGCCCACTCTATGGAGCTGCTATCTGGTAGATAAGTGTGGCGGATTGTGCTGATTCCTACCAATATCCTCTCCTTTCTTGTAATAGAGCCTTGATTTTATTTGCTCTGGCAGCATGTCCAGACAAATGGTGATATTTCTTAGACTCCTTTGCAGTTAAGTGTAACCATGAATTAAGTTCTGATAATATAAGCAGAAATGTAGTTCAGAAGGCTTCTAAGTCTGCTTAGAAAGATCTTGCTCTGCCGGAATAAGGCTGTTAGATCTTTGCATCTCCACTGGTTTAAAGTTCTGCTTTGGAGTGTAGGAATGTTGGTGTAAGCTTCAGTCAATAATTTGGTCTTTATGTGACCTTGCTGATGGAAGCCCTGGGGTTACAGTGAACAAGAAGAGCTCCTTTTCAAGAAGCAGTACTGGAGGCTAATGACCAAGAATATGGATTAGTCTGACTCTGGGTTCAAATCCTATTTCTACTACTTACTAGTACTGTAATTCAATCAATGAACCCCTATTTGGGGCCTCCCCTCAACCACTGGAAGACAGTCATGTCTCCTAGGATAGGCATGAGGCTAAAGAGAAGATGCATAGAAAGCCTTAGGACAGTGCTGAGTGCTGTGCACAGCAGGTGCCGCAGATGCAAGTCACTCTTCTGTCCTGATACAAGTTCACCTTTCTCTTAGGATACCATCACTTTGCTTTAGCTAATCATACCTTCTTGTTTTTCTCCATTCCTAGTTACTACTTATCCTACTCACAACTGTCTTCTCTAATGAAAAACGAAAATGCTGACTCTGTCTTCATTCACATTGTTTTTCCAGAGTTTTCTTTTACATCCTTCCTATGGTTGGTATTGAGATTAAAGGCATGCGTATCCAATGCTGGCTGTATCCCTGAACACACAGAGACTTACCAAGCTCTGTCTACCAAGTGCTGGGATTACAAGTGTACGCCACCACCGCCCTGCTTTCCTATGGCTTGCTAATAGCTCTGACCCCCAGGCAACTTTATTTATTAACATACAAATAACATTTTAGTACAAAAGAAAATATCACCATTTCCCATACTTTTGTTCCTTTTAAAAAATTTAAACATAATTTCTTTATTGATTTTTTGGGAATTTCACATCATGCACCCTAATTCCACTTACCTCCCAGTCCCTCCATATTTTCCCCTCACCCCCGCAGCACCCCCCCCAAAAGAAAATTTTAAAAAATCAAAATAAAACAAAACAAAGCAAGCAAGCAAGCAAACAAAAACAAGAGCAATTAATGGCTTTTCTCAAGTACCAAAATGATATAAGGAGTTTTACCCACCAGGGGGCAGCATAAAAACAACTGGTATACATTCTCTTGAAAAACATTTTCATGGCTTCCTGAGTGTGAGAACGAGTGAATCTCTGATTCTTGTGCCTTCTTTTGGGCTCTTTTCCTTCTGTTTGTCTTGTCCAACTCCAAGGTGATAGTTTTTGTTTACCTTATTATATTTTACTATTTTTTTATTATTAAAAAAATTTGTTCGTTGAATCAATTGGTTACTAACAAGTGTTTTTCCAGCCAATAGTGTTTGCTGTTCCAAAGAGTGTCAGGATGATCTCGCAGAACTCCAAATGGAAGCCAGTCAATTCAGGCAATAGTCAGGTGTGAGCTGCTGAACATCTCAGGTTCTTACCACCCAAGAAAGCCACAAGATTCCGGGCTCATATAGTCTTTCCTTTCCTACTACCTGCCTCCGAAGTCCCATGCCATCTATAGGAACATAAATGTCAGGAAAGACATATCTGTGGCAGGGAAAAGGACTGAGACTCTCCACAGTGTCTGAGTGAATTATACAAGATGGAGAGAGGGGTATCTGAGGATGGATTTGGAAGAAATTACATCACAGAAGTAGCCCACTTCTTACCTTTACTGCTTCCAGCTCCTCCTTGCTGGCTGCTTGCTGTTTTTCCAGCCTGGTACTTAACTGAGAACATATCTAAAGGCAAAAAAAGAGAGTTTCTTTATTAGAAAACAGAATGACCGGTGACATAACTGTTTATCAACTCACAAAGCACACTAGCATGCCTGATCCTAGGGGACATTTTGCAAATAAGCAGCACTGCAAACCTAGTCATTTCTGAAATGAGCAGAAGGCCTCATGTGTGAAGCATAACTTAATCAGGAGAGACGTATTATGGGACAGATGAGCATCTTCTTGTCACTAGCTTTCTGTGGATAGCAATAATGAATTCATAGTCTCCCTGTGGAATCACCTATAGAATCTCTATTGAGAATCTACTCTGTAGAAGGTGTAATACTGGGAATTCAGTGGAAAGAATTCTGAATCAGCAACAATTCCCAATGGGCTTCAGACTATCTCTTTTCCATCATAAAAGTTTCCTTAAGTATCACTTAGCTCCTTCCTGACTAAACAGTGCTATGCTACAGTAATCAAACAAAAACAATAGATGTGCAGGGTCTAGAACTATTTAGCACCTGACCAGTAGGAAGCACACATTTAATAAAAATCTATTTGATGGTTGGTTCTGAAGTAAGATGTTAGTAAGTACTGGGAACAAGTAGAAAGAAATGCTTTCTAGGGTGAAAATATTTAAAAAGTAGAATGTTCAAATCTATTGACTGAAATAAGAATCTTTCCTTTTACAAAAATGAATGAAAATAAGTCTTAAAATATCTGACAAAATAGAAACATGAATGAAAAGCAAGGAATATCAAATTTTAAAGTGTACACTGGGCTGCAACATATAAAACCTATCTAGATTTATTTATTTTATTTATATGAGTATTTTGCCTGAGTGTATGTGTATATATCCCATGTGTGCCCAGTGTCCACAGAAGTCACAAGAAAGCATTGTATCCTCTAGAACTGGAGTTACAGATGGTTGTGAGTCACCATGTGTGTGCTGGGAAATGAACCCAGGCCTTTTGTAAGAGCAACACGTGTTCTTAACTGCTGAGCCATCTCTCTAGCCCCTCAAAAAAAAACATTTAAAAACTTCTAGTTAATATTTTTAAAAAAAATTAAGGGCTGGAGGGATGGTCAGTGAGCAAGAGGAATTGCTAAGCAAGCATGAGGCCCTGAGTTCAGAACCCATGTTAAAAGTCTCGTAAGGCTGTGCATCTGGAATATAGTAGCTACCTGTAGCATAATATAGCAATTAAAATGTATTTGCATGTGATGACAGGTTCCAGGGCTCACAGTCTTAATGTTTCCTGTGCTGATCTGCATCTAATTTCCCCACAAAAATCTTAGAATTACCTTTGTCCTTTCTAGCAAAACCAACCAACCAACCCCAGACAAACCCTTGCGTCTCCTCTGTTTTAACTATTACTCATTGTGGTGGTTTGACTAGGAATGTCCCCACAGACTCATGTGTTTGAATGCTTGGTCACCAGGGAGTGACACTATTAGGAGGTGTGTCCTTAGTGGAGTACTGAAGCCTTTTTGGAGGAAGTGTGTCACTAGGGGTGGGCTTTGAGATCTCAGATGCTCAAGCTAGGCCCAGTGTGGCATTCTCTTCCTGCTGCCTCCTGATCCATGTGTAGAACTCTCAGCTATCTCTCCAGCACCATGTCTGCCTGCATGGTGCCATGCTTCCCGCCATGATGATAATGGACTGAGACTCTGAAACTGTAAGCCAGCCCCGATTAAATGTTTTCCTTTGTAAAAGTTGCTGTGGTCATGGTGTTTCTTCACAGCAATAGAAACCCTAACTAAGACACTTACTTTGGCTTTCAGCACTATTTCTTCTCATTTTTAATGTAGACCGTGTTCCTGCCTGTGTATCTCTCCCACTGGCTCCATATTCCTCACTAGATCTGAATAGTGCCAATAGTACATCCACCAGCAGCCACTTTCTGCTCAGAAATTCCTGTTTCAAACCAATACAAACCCCAACTCTTTAGCACAGACGTGGCCCTGTGGACTTCTGTGTCACTTCTGTATTTGAAATGCTTTTCTGTTCACTAATCTACCTCCATGACATCTCTCCAACCTTTCCCATCCCGCATTCCTCCAAATGCACACTCCAAGTCTTGCCCAGTCTTTGAAGTCCAGTTCAAGTCGTAACATGTTCATAAAGAGGTTTCCTGCGCCTGCTCTGGGAGCACATGTACTGGTAGGAGAAAAAGATACCTCCTCACTCCCCACATAGAGTGAGTTCCTTATGTCTATGCACAGGAATTAGCCTCCCACTAAGACAAGCTAGAGGGTGGTCTGAGAGTACATATTTGTAGTACTAGCCCTGGGAAGCAGGAGAATTAAGGGTTCAGGTCATTTGGACTACATTAGACTTTGCTTCAAAATAAAAGAATAAAAAAAATACTTCCTAAAGGAGAAAAAGTAGATTAATTCATATTATGATCCCCTGAAGTTTCAAGCTTCACCATCAGAAAGCGTTAAATAAACATGCTGCTATCACAAAAGGTGGAAGAGAGCTCATTTCTAATACATATTCCATGAACAGAAAGGATATTTACACACACATATGTATATATGTATGTATGTATATGTTTGTACATGTGTGTTTATGTAAGTATGTATGTATTTGTGTGTATGTTTATGCATTTATTACCACGGATCTATAGCCTCAGCCTTGAGGCAGCCTTATGAAAAGATGTTCCTAATATATGAATGGATCCTCCTTTACATATTTATTTATATAGCATTTGTTTATACAATGATGCATACTCAATACAGTGATATCTCTAGTTAGTACAATTAAAGGAGGCTTGTTTTATATTTTTCCGCATGTAACTAACTTACTACAAAACATAAATTTCACTTACACACATAAAAACAGACTTTATAAAAATGCACATATCAGATGTCAACATCCTTTATATATTGCCATCTAAGGAAATCCCCTGATCAGAAAATAGCATGTAGCACTGTAAGTTCTGAAAGCCTAGAATGTAAGTATTCTATTCGAAGTCTCTCAGGATGAGGGGGTTCTTCCCATGTCTAGCTAACAAGAAGAAGAAGGACATGAAGACACAACAGGAACCGGAGTGAAGGCTTTCTAGAACACCTTGGTGATGGAGCCAGGAATGCCTTCGGTAGAGACAGCTCTCCTGAAGGAACGTTTTAAGACCCACAGAAGAGTTTCTGCCAGTACCGGCTTACAGAGGGCAGGTTTACATAACCAGCCTGAGAGAAAAACACTGTTTTGAACCATGAGAGCAGATGACAGCATATTCCCCTGGCTACTGCCATTTAATATAGTTACTAAGCTCTGCAATGAGGCAAATGTTACCAGTGTGACCTACTAGAAAAGAGTCCCAATGGGACTGTTTCCTACCCTACAGGAGCTATCCAACAGTTAAAAAAAAACAAAAAACAAAAAACAAAAAAAAACAAAAACCCAGCAGACAGACTGTATTGGTTAACTAGGCTTCTCAAGTTACCAGCAAGCAAATGCAACTGCTGCCTACTCCAGAGTAGAGAAGTAAGACACTGTTCGCAGTCAATCTAGAAATCTTCTCTGGAAACAACAAACAAAAGTTAACTGCTTTTATACAAAATAATTAAAAACCCACATGGCACATTACCTGTTTATACTCAGCAATGATAGCTGTAGTCTTCTTTATCTCATATTCTGCCTTTTCTAGCTGTTTCCTGAAGACTTCTTTTAGCTTAAAAAAGGAAAAAGAAAAAGGGAGAGAGAAACATCAGGACAGTCAAATTTGGTTTTCTTTTTAAAGATTTTATTTTTAATTTTGTGCATGTGTATGTGGGTATGCACATGTGTGCTGGTGCCAGTGAAGGTCAGAAGAGGGTGCTGGATTCCCTAGACCTGGAGTTACAGCTGGTCGTGGGCTGCTCAACTTGGATGTGAAGAACTCTGGTCCTCTGCATGAGCAGCAAGTGCTCTTAGCTGCTGAGCCATGTCTCTAGCCCTTCAATCAAAACGTTAATCATTTTCCATAAACATCTACATTCAAGTCTCCCTGATTTCCATAATTCAAAACCTACCACTTACAGAGATGGAGAAGGCTTTCTTTTCTATAAAGTGGAAGACATACAAGTGGTCCTATAACAGAACTTCTTCTGCTTTCCAGGTACTTGATAAATGCTAAGTGTCAGCTCAGAAGCTGTCATTCTTGTGAGTCTACAACAAAATAGCAGGGCGAGACTGTGTTCCAAGTATGTTACTCTTAATGCTGGGCTATATTTTGGTCTTCCTGTCTATAGTCCCCACTGCCATTGCTGTTGCAGGAGTAAGAGGTCTGGAGTCAGCAAGGGATGGAAGATAAGAGCTCTTAAGAAGGACTGAAGGTTCAGAAAACTGGACAGAAGGAAAAAGTGACACAGCATGGGGTTTTTGTTGCATTTAGTGATTGCTAAATTATAAATATATCAGCAGCCATAGAATTCTAGGATACAGGAAGGCTAAGTGATGAAAATGCTCAGATACCAGGATTCTGCCAAGTTGTTGGCCAAACAGAAATGCAAACAAACAAACAAGCAAGCAAGCAAACAAACAAACACCTGCTCTAGTGAGTCTTTCAATACATACACAGACTAAAACCAAAATTACTGGGGCTGAAGAGATGGCTCAGCAGGTAAGAGGGCATAAAGATCTTGTAGAAAACCTGAATTCAGTTCCTAGCACTCATATCAGGAGGCTCACAACTGTCTGTAACTTTGGATCCAGGGGATCCAATGCCCTCTTTTGACCTCTGTGGGTACCCACACATACATGATATATAAAGATACACACATATATACATAAATGAAGATAAGACAAATCTCTAAAAAGAAACCCCCAAAGATGAATTCTTCTAATTCATAATTTGAGAGCTGATATGAAGAATTCATTTTTAAACATATTTCAATGGAAACAAATCACAGAACTTTTTTTTTGTAGACCTTGGAGGGTGCTAATGACACATCTCCCCATATGTGTCTTCACTGACACTTTCTCTGGTTGCTTGGATGAAGGCCTTTGAAATTCTTGAGAATAAATTCAGTTTATATTTAGCATGACTGAATTTTCCTCAGGAGGAAACTCATGATTTCAGAAGGCTTCTTCCTTGGGAAGTTACTCATGTCCTGAGCAGGAGATGTTGGCTGAGTAATTCTACAATGTCATGTCCAGCACTGTGCTGTGACTCAGGAGACTGAAGCCAATGATGGAGACCAGGGCTCTGTCAGTTGGGCAGAAACCACCATAGGTATTCAGGTCAGCAGTGTTCACAACTACTTCAGAAGAGTCAATGATCTTGAAGATAAGGCAGAAAATTTCCAGATTCATCAAAGCTCTTGGATCATAACTGAAAGTCACTAGATCTAGAAAAAACTCAACATTCTCACTGGACATCTCAGGGAAGGCAATCTCCTTAAAGATGTTTAAAGGGAGAATTACTACTTAACATTACCCTTGATTTAGGGGGAAAATAAATGTTTACATTTATTTATTTATTTTTACAATATTAAGGAACTTCCTGTAAGTCTATCCACACACAGAAAGCCTGACTGTGCCTTTTACCTGGGCAGTCTCCTCCTCTTGCTTCCTCTTCTCTTCCTCAGTCTCCACCAACCTCTGCTTGGTCAAGAGGAGCTCCTTGTTCAGCACGTCAGCCTTGTCCTCTGCCTGCAAGTCAGAAAACAGGCGAGCCATAAAGAAAGGGATGGAATCATGTACATGCTTTTGATTACTTCAGGCCATTCTCCTCTCTTCCAGCTGACCTTGAGGGTGGCTTTTTTTTCTCTAACCAATTTTATGTGGCCACTTGGCTCACATAATTCTAATCTGTACAGAACAATAATTTATAGCTAATAACACTAAGGCTTGGAGAGATCAATCTTGGGTTAAACAGCAAACAAGCATGACTTGGATTTGGATTTGAATGACATTGAATTCTGTGTTCTTTCTAAACACTTCTTGAATGTTTCTACATGTCCCACCAGCACATACTCTGAAGACATGGGCCTGATGAAGAGTTTCTAGTTGGAAGCATATGGGGCAGGCACAGAGAGGACAAGTGAACAGACTGATCCATGGACATAGTTTGGTAGAAAAATTTGAAAACTAGTTGACGTAAACAGGCCCATAGGATCATTCATATAGGTCTGTGAGCAAAATAAGAAACTGTGACAGAGAACCCATATGAGAGGCCATGAAAAGCTGCAGTTTGCACCAGAAATCCAGGCAGCCAAGACTGCACTTCTGGAATATGCAGGAGAAGCTTAGAGAGTACTTTTTTGTTAACTTGAATACAGAACCAAAAGTAACTAAAATTCCCCATGTATATTTAATATAGCTAGCCTTGTCTGTTTCTATACTCTGAAGTCCTAACTTCACTCTTTGGTTCTAGCCACACATTCACATCACGGTGAACATAACCCAAGCCTGCCCTACTGGCTCCCATCTAAATTGCCTCTGCTGCTTTCTCTCTCCTATTACACTCCACAGCACTGTAATAAATATGCGTGGGACTTACATGCCTTGCCACTATGCTTTAAACACCAGGAGAAACCATATCTCTTTTGCTCTTCATTGTCGCTGGCACCACAGCCACCCTGGGGACAGGAGCAATCTCTTAAGTGGTTAGTGACTGAATGGATGTGGCTTTCTAAGGAACTGGAAGAGACTGCTTGCATAGGAGGTGGCAAAAGGCCACAGGATGAGTTTAGCAGAGAAGACCCTGAGGCAGAGGAGAGGCAACTATCTGAAGAAACTGTCCTTAGCTGACAGTAGCCAAATATCATCCGAGTATTCATGCACGTTGGCCAGGTGGCTTCTGTTTGTGTTTCACCATCTTTTCCACAGGTCTAGATGGTTGAGCCAAAAGTTTGCTGGAAACTGGCAGAGAACTTCGACCTGGATTCTCAGTTTTCACTGCCTTCTAGCCCCACCACCCTATGTTATAGGGGCCAGACTGTTTTCAGAGCATTCAGAAAGAACCATTGAGTATTTAAGGTGAAAAAGTTCCTTAGGCATCTTAAAGACTCAGGGCAGCAGGGGTGGAGTGGGGAGTGGGGCTCAGTAGACAGTATGCCTGTCAGGCATGCATAGGTCCTGACTTTAGTCTCTATTGCCACATAAGTGGGACTTAGGGGGGCATGCCAGTAATCTCAACACTCAGTAGGTAGAAGCAGGAGGATCAGAAGTTCAAGGTTATTGCACAGTGAATCAGAGGCCAAGATGGCTACATGACATACACACACCACCACCACCACCACCACCACCACCACCACCACCACCACCCTGCTCCCTCCCCCCCTCTTAAAGACTCTAAAATTAATTCTGATGCATTAAATTTTAGGTGGGGAGGGCAACAATGATTGGCCCAGTAGGTAAAGGCACTGGCCACCAATCCTGACAACCTGAGTTCTATTCCTGGAACCCACATGGCAAAAGAAGAGAAATCACCCCCACAAGAAGTCCTCTGCCCTCCACATACATGCTGTGGCACATGCACACCCCCCATTTCAACATAAATCAATGAATAATTATAAAAAATATTTTCAAGTTTAGTGGAAAAAAATCAGAAGAGCAGATAGGCATACTAAAATTACAGGTAGATCCCAAAATGCAACTTGCAAAAACTGTAATTCATGAATTATGGGAATCTCAGAGATTACAGGAATTCAATAATAAATTCTAAAAGCTGCTATCCAGACGTCTCAGGTGACTCACCAAGCAGGAGATCATCCTCAAAGTCCCTGGTAGGTGGTCACAGCATGACCAATCAGAAGAAATCAAAGTTCCGAGAAACTAACAAAATATTCCTCCTACTGGAATTCCAGCTCTACCTGAGAATATCGGAGTTCTGCCAATAAAACGAGATGGCAACAGCTCCTTCTTGCCACAACCCAGCAAGTGTTCATTTGCAAAGAGAACAATCCTAATATATGCACAATATAAGCTCTGAAATAATGTTCTAAAAATCTGATGTTTTCAAGAGAGATACCTTAGCATTCTGTCAACTTGAACAGTAATGCTATGCAGACTTCAGTGGGAAGTTTAAGTATTGTAGCAAATCCAGCCATTTTCTAGTTTTGGAAACTATAAGGAACAGAAGCCCTTCCTTGTGAAATATTTTTTTAAAAAACATTTAAATATTTATGCTGAAGACCCTATAATTTTTATGTATGTTTTCTACTGGATAGTTATTGTTAGGCCATGATAGGTAGCTTTATATAATTGACTGAGCAAGTGTCCAATATGCACTGTGTGCATGAGCCCTGTGTGTGTGTGGAGTTCCACAGTCTTCTAGGAAACTTTATTCTAAGGATCTACTCTATGTTAAACAGTGAAGTAGAAGCCATTCTCCTGACTATCAAAATAGGACCAGATCACAAATGATCTGACTCCACCTGTAGAAATAGGTTTCTGGATTTCTATATATCCATTAATTTTATACCTTGTTCAAGCAGGCATTGTCTAAAATATTTAACATGCATAATATTAAACAGAGATTTACTCAAACACTACCTGTGAACCCAAATTATAAAACCTTCATCATAATGTGACAGTCTGAATAGAACATTATCAAGTCTTTAGTTATAATGCTTATTGATATTTGAAGTTTAAATCACAGTTGATGGCTTCTGTGACATAAATACAGGAGAGAAACAGTGACTGCAATGCCTGCTTAGTCACAAATCAACCAGTGACCTGATCCAATGCTTGAGTAAACTGGGATGAGGATCTTTATTGGGGGGGGGGGTCTTTTTTGTTATTTTGTCTTTTTTTTCAGGGTTGAGGACCGAACCCAGGGCCTTGTGCTTGCTAGGCAAGCGCTCTACCACTGAGCTAAATCCCCAACCCCCTGGGATGAGGATCTTATACAAAGGATTTTTGATCAAACTCATCATGTCAACTGTCCAATTTAGAACAAAACAAAAGAATGCACACGCTCTCAAGACCTGAGCTTCTGGCCCGTGGTCAGAAGGAACTCAGACATATCTCCATGGGAAAGCACTAATTTTATCTCTTCTTTCTTGTTCCTTAAGAGCAGAGGAGAACAAAAAGGGCCTGAAACGACTGAAATGAAGATGTTTCTTTAATCATTTCTAATCCCCGAGGAATCCTTATTTAATAAGTAGTCTAAGGCTGAGTTGTCAGAAGAAAAGAGTCCTTTGTCCAAGAGAAAAGCTGAGGTACCTCTGCTGCCCAGGGCATCCCAGACACCTAACCCAGCAGTACAGTGACAAGGATAAGAAATTACTTATTTTGAAAACAGTACCTATCCAGCATTTATTTACTTTACACATCATCTCACATACAACCCACTTTCATATTTAGTAATGTTTGCTATTTTGATTACAGGACTGGATTCTGATCTACTGAAAGCAAAGATCCTGGGCATACAGGAGGAGCAGGTAAAGCCAGTCTTTTCACTCTTAGGCTAATACCCTTCCTTGAAGAGCAGCAGACCAGAAGTCTATGTGACAAGAAAAAAAACCTTCTGCAGAGGCAGAAACTGCAAAATCAGAAGTTCAGAGAGATGCATGAAATTGTAGTTTTTATTCTTTCTTCTATATAATTAGCTACAAAACGAAGGTTCTAGGATACCACTGTTTTAAAAGGCAGAGAGAGCCATGGATATATATAGCAAAGCAAGAAGGGAAGAAATAAAGGCATGATGGACTCGTGTGTGTGTGTGTGTGTGTGTGTGTGTGTGTGTGTATGTGTACACACATATGCATATGTATAGAGGCCAAAGGTTAACGCCTTGTGTCTTCCTCAGAGCTTAACAATTTGTCTAGGAGGGCTAGCCAACAAATTCCAGATTTGCCTGTTTTCCTTCCCCCAGTGCTGGGTTACAGATGCACACTATCATGCTTGGCTTTTACATGTGTACTGAGGACTCAAACTCAATATAGCAAACACTATACCTACCAGACCACATCACTTGCCCCTAGAATCCTTCCCAAAGGAACTGATTTTAATGTCCACAAGAAGTACAGAGGTACTCAATAATCAGTTTCAATCATTTCAGACTAATCCACAAAAGGGATTCTCTTGCAGGTAAGACAGCTTTTCAAAGTAATAATCTTTTGTTTATAAAGTTATACATTCTTATATGAAATGCATATTATTTTTCTAGCCTCATTATTTTAAAAAAATTCCAAAAACATGTTTTATAGAAGTACTATCATTCTCTTCTACTACTGGACATTACATCATTTCTATATTTTATTTCTTGTAAGTAATACTGTAGTAAATAAACTTTCATATTCATTCCTTAAATCTCTACTTTTAAAGGATAACTTTTCAAGTTGAAGTATATCAGCTTTCTCATTTGTAAAGTGAGGGCTCTAAAATAATGCTTGCCTCAAAAGTTGAATTAGCACCAAGCAGAAATAACCATTCCACAAGATTAACGATGTGTGGGGTTTCCAGATACAAATACAAAATATGAAGCCTTATCCCAGTGGGATAAGGAGAATGAAGGTGATATTGTGTCCCCCAATATATTGTGCACCTTAATAAACTTATCTGGTGTCAGAGAACAAAACAGCTGCTAGATAGATATAGAGGCCAGAAAATGGTGGCACACACACACCTTTAATCCTAGCATTCTGGAGGCAGAGATCTATCCGGATCTCTGTGAGTTCAAAGCCACACTGGAAACAGCCAGTCATGGTGTTTAATCCCAGGAAGTGATGGCAGGAAGCAGAAAGGTATAAGGCGCGAAAACCAGGAACTAGAGTCTGTTAAGCTTTTAGGCTTTTGAACAGCAGTTCAGCTGAGATCCATTCTGATGAGGACACAGAGGCTTCCAGTGTGAAGAAACGAGATCAGCTGAGGAATTGGCGAGGTGAGGTTAGCTGTGGCTGGTTCTCACCCCAATACCTGGCTCCGGGTTTGTTTTTATTAATAAGACCTTCTAACAATTCATGCTACAGGAGAACACTTTGAAAAGACCTGAGGCCTAGCATGAAAGAGCAGCTAAAACCCCAACAAAGCTGGGCATGGTGGCCCACACCTTTAATCCCAGCACTTGGGAGGCAGAGGCAGACAGATATCTGTGAGTTCAAGGACAGTCTGGTCTACAGAGCAAGTTCCAGGACAGCCAGGGCTACACAGAGAAACCTGTCTGGAAAAAATAAAATGAATAAAATTTTAAAAAAATGTCTGTTCCTGCGGGAAAAACAGTGAACTCATTTTGTACCAAAATTCATTAAAAAAGAAATAAATAAAATAAAATAAAACACCAACAAAGAGACTGAAAATTGCCAGGCTGCGGTGGTGCACACCTTTGTTCCCAGCACTTGAGGGGCAGAGGCTGGCATATCTCTTTCAGGTTGAGGTCAGCCTAGTCTACAGAGTGAGTTCCAGGATAGCCAGGACTACACAGAGAAACCTTGTTTCAAAAAACCTCCAGAGAGAAAGAGAGAGAGAGAGAGAGAGAGAGAGAGAGAGAGAGAGAGAGAGAGAGAGGGAGAGAGAGAGAGAGAGACAGAGAGAGAGAGAGAGACAGAGAGAGAGAGAAAGAGAGAGACAGAGAGAGACAGAGAGAGAGAGAGAGAGAGAGAGAGAGAGAGAGAGAGAGAGAGAGACTGAGAACTAGGAAAGTGACACCCTCACCAAAAGCTGTGGCACAGCCAGCAAAAAAGACAGCTTTCCAAATGAGTGAAACTGATAAATAATCTGAATTAGAGGCCTCAGAGTCACAATGAAATGTAAAACTGAGGCCCCTTCTCTAGGCAATCCATGGACTTTGGTATCCCTGAAGCTTTAGTTTTTGTACTGAGGACTAGATTCACCTTCCAATTTGTTCTCTATTCTGTCTGAGTGAAAAAGCAATGACAGACACAGTAAGAATATACAGACATTGGAGAGAGGTTCAAGGCCAGGCAGAGAAAGAAAAGACATAAATGACCTCAAGAGAGAGACCCGCTGACTGGGAGACAAAGGAAGGAATTCACTAGACATCTGCTTGTTAGGGACAGCTGATTTGTACATTTTTGTTATTGCTAAACTGGAATCTTTGTTTCCATGTTGCACAGATGTCTGGTTACCTCTCTGGTTACCAGAGAGACTGGTGGGTAAAGTATGGTGGTTTTCATCCTTATACTGAGTGATCAGGCAGGGCGAAATCTCAGAGGTTTGAAATCAATGTCCCTACTATCATATATATTAAAAAAGTATTTGCTTCATGGGATTATCAGGAAGATTAACGGAGATAATACTTATAAGTTAATATGCACAGTGTTTAGCATACAGAAAGTAATCACTAAAATATAACCATTGCTTGAACATTATGTAGGTTTACTACAAACTACCGAATAACTTTCATTTTCTTTCTAGTTCATTTCACTGTATCCCCCTGAGCACAAACCTTCCATTTCCTTCACTTAGTTAACCATCTTAAGAAAATTAATAGAGAACAAATGATTCAAAATGGTAAAACTAGGGGCGAGTACATGCACCCGGGAAGCGAGTATGTAAGAGAGACTTTCCCTGTAACCCTGCATTCCTGAGGTCAGGCTGAACTGGCCCTAAGTGAATGGAGACCTTCCTCAGCTCTGGCTCTTAGCCACATCCTTCTTTTCTGACTTCTATCAACTTCCAAATGGACTAGGAGGAATAGAATTTGTTGTTAAAGGGATGAAATGGGCCTCTTCTTCTACCTTCTGTTCCCTGTGCTCCAAGCAGCACAATTTGTTTTTGTTTGTTTTTATTTTCAAAGTCAATTTAGGGGTTGGGGATGCAGTTCAATGGTAAAGTACTTGCCCAGCATACCTGAATCCTGTGGTTCAATCTCTAGCTTTGGGCAGAAAAAAAAATTCAGATTTAATGCTGGTTCTGCCCAGCTTCGTCCTGCCCTCTTACTATTATTTGCCTTAATAGTTAGGTTTTACCTCCCATTTAAAAACTTCTGAGTTGGGGCTGGAGAGATGGCTCTGTATTAGGAGCACATACTGCTTTTGCAGAGGACCCAAATTTGGTTCCCAACACCTACATGGCAGCTCACAAAGGTCCCTAACTATAGTTCCAGGGGATCCAACTCTTTCTTTTGGCCTCCTCAAGCACCACGCACACATCTTACAAAACATTTAAAAAACTAAAAAAAAAATTGAGTCACAAAATTAGCTGTTTAAGATGGGAGATTTAAAAAAAAAAAAGTTGTAGCAGAGACCATTTTAAGCCATCCTTTAATTTTAAGCAGAGTGCATTATTAGTGAATTTGCATTTAAATCCTATAACTATCCAGTCACCATGCAGGCAATAATAATTTACTCTTTCAGATTCGAAAGTCTCAATTTTTCAGACATTGGTCTATTTTGAATATTTTTACTTTAAAGGGGGAAAACAGCAGAAATTTAAAACTGTACATGAATGCTTCCATCTTAGCAATCATTCTGAAAATGCTTGCAAAAGAAAACAGGAAGTCCAAAGACTGTCAGCCAGGAAAAAGGGAAGCTCAACAATCAAAGGGTTTCCTGGCAACAGCTACCAGGTAATGAACACGCACTACTTGTCTTAGGTTTCTAGTGCTGTGATAGAACATAGTAACCAAAAGCAACTTAGGGAGGAAAGGGTTTATTTCATCTTACACTTTCAGGTAATGGTTTATCACTGAGGAAAGTCTGGGCAGGAACTCAAACAGGGCAGGACCTGGACACAGGAGCTGATTCAAAGGCTATAAAGAAGTGCTACTACATACTGGCTTGCTCAGCCTGCTTTCTTATACGATTCAGGACCAACTGCGCATGGGTAGTACCACCCACAGTGAGCTGAGCCCTCCCATTCCCATCAAGAAAAATATAACATAGGCTTGCCCACAGTGGGTCTGTAGGCATTTTTGTAACTGAGGTCCCCTCTTTTTAAATGACTCTGGCTTGTGTCAAGCTGACATACAACTAGCCAGCACACAACTGAAGGGTGTTCTGAATTCTTACATCACCCCTATGAGGTAGATGCTTTTTATACCTATAGACTGCCCAGGGTATACAGTTAGGAAGATTCCCAGAGGCAGTCTGGCTTTAGCCACTAAGATGCCTGTCAACTCAACAGTTCAGCTCTTCTTTGTGTTTCCTTCTTGTTTTGTTTGATGAGATAGGCTCCTATGTAACTCAGGCTAACCTTGAAGCTGAACTCCCGATCCTCCTCCTCCCACCTCTTGATTCCTAGGATTAAAGACAGTATGCCA